>CM074308.1:9579649-9622149 GCA_037194245.1 Opsariichthys bidens
AAAGTGACTTGGTATGGTCAGTGTTGGGTGACCTTTTTTTTCTTTAAGATTTATTTCAGGTGACATTTTTGGTCAAACTGAAAAAAATTGAACAAACAAAAAAAATGCATATTTCGTGACCATTAGGTGGCGCTGTGCCGAAACTGTCCAGGTACCATCAGGTCATGGTTGTCACAACACGCACCAAGTTTGGTCAGAAAATGCTGAAGTGTTCTGGAGAAATAGCCTCATGTCCATTTTTTGGCATATTGTTCGAAGAATTTGTTCTCAAATGAGCGGTTTGACAAATTTGTCAGCAAGGTCTGAACACGATGAATATTAGTGAAAATCGGAGCGTCCATCTAGGAAGAGTTCGAAAAGAAAGTCTTTCGAGAAAATCCAAAATTGCAGAAAGATTTTCACGAAGTCATAGGATGCAATCAAATTATACAGACTGGAAGTGCACATTTGGGCAGGTGGTGGCGCTAGAGGGATTGCATTAGAGACTCCAAAATTGCTGTGGTTATTGTTCAGATTATCCTCTATCTATGTGCCAAATTTCGTCACTTTACGGCTCTATGGGCGGCCGTAGACTTGAGTGGAAGAAGAAGAAGAAGAAGAATGGCCCTAATAAATGCAAAGAATGTAATGTAAACTTATGCCGTTCATTAATGATCATAAACTCGTTTGAAAACAGTCACATTTTACATAGAAAAAGTGGCAGGTCTATGATTTTGCATTTACACTTTGACAGAATCAGATTGTTTTGTTCCGTCCATTGCTATGATTATCAGTGTATATCGGATTCAGTTGCGTATTTAAATACAGTTGGCAATCCAGAAACTTTGCAACGTGAAGTTAGTAGCATGAAAAATATATATTATAAAGTAAGCAAAGGTCACTGGAATTGACCCTTCTCAAAGCCCCGCCCCCTTTAGTTACTGTTGCTATATCCGCTTTTAAGCCACACATCATGTTCTCACGCAGTGAAAAATACATCCCGGAGCAAAGAGGACACTGACAACGCGTCGACAGACATATGAAATGGTTTCATATTTAACATATCATTTTTTTAAAGAAGTTAATAGCGTATAGAGTCTCTTTAATGTGTCGTGACAGATCGCTGTAGCTCCTTCAAGCGGCTCGAGGACCGATCATCAAAATGGCGAATTCGGGGCTATGATTGGTCAGAACGCCTGTCAATCAAACTACCGACGGGTCAATTATAATCACTGAAGCTCTCAATTACAACACAAAGCCGCGCTCTTCAAAAAACTCCCGTTATAATCACTTGAAGCTGCCAACTTCTTTCAAAAACATTATAAATGCTCTCTTTCAAATGCATTATAGAGGTTTATATTTTCTGAGTCGTGTTTGCACTCTGGATATGATAAGTTCATTTCCATTGTTTCTTGACATTAGTGAAATTAGCTTCAATTCATTTACTCAGAGAAAAGCAAGGTTGTTCCCTTCAAACCATTTCAAAACGTCAAGATTTCTTTTAAGAGATTGGACTGCGGTTGGCTCAGAAACCCATCAACTTCACACACACACACACACACACACACACACGTTGTGTTTGCATGTTTTATGGGGACATTCCATAGGCGTAATGGTTTTTATACTGTACAAACTGTACATTCTGTCCCCCTACACCACCTCTACCCCTAAACCTACCCATCACACAAAATGTTCTGCTATTTTAGATGTTCAAAAAAGATAATTCTGTACGATTTATAAGCTTGTTTCCTCATGGGGACCAAAAAAATGTCCCCACAAGATAATTTGGTCCCCATAATGCAGGGAATACCCCCCCACACACACACACACACGCAGTTGTGTTTTATGGGGACGTCCTGCAGTGTGACTTCTCTTACAACGAACATCACATTGTCTTCGTTTTTCAAGACAAGCCGTGATCAAAATGAACTCTAGAGATTTCTTTGTTAGCCTCCGTTCCAGGCTCACAGTCACCGAACTGTAAAACACCGGGCAAGTTTTCGTGCGCTCGTGTAACGGAGGCCAGCTAGTAGTGCGAGTAAACCTCACTCCTCTGACCTCAAGAGGACACTAGAGGTTGCAGCCTTTAGCCTCCTTGTTAGAGTGTCCTACGCCCATGCCGAAAGACCCGGGTTCGAGGCCTGCTCAGATAGGGTCGAGTAGGACCCGGGTAGAGGGGTTACATTGGTGCCGTGACCCGGATGGGAGTGAGGTTTGGAGGGTGAGTGTAACGGAGGCCAGCTGGTAGTTGCTGTGCGAGTAAACCTCACTCCTCTGACCTCAAGAGATGCTCTAGCGACAGACACTGGAGGTTGCAGCCTTTAGCCTCCTTATTAGAGCGTCCGACTCCCATGGCGGAAGACCCGGGGTTCGAGGCCCGCTCAGAGCAGGTTGAGTTGGACCCGGGTAGAGGGGTTACACTCGCCCATTTTCAACGCGTCTTGACTGTCTGACGTAAATGACAGCTGAGATCCCACAGTGTGACATGAGGATCTGACAAGCAACAATACTGCAGAACGGCAGGTATCAAACGATCAAATAAGGCTTTGGCGGTACAAAGATTAATTTCAAAACATTTGAATGCAGGGAAAAAACCTTGGTGTAGGAGAGCTTTATTATGTGTAAATCCTGTTTGAATTCCTGCACAATGGTCATGAAATCTCTTTTGGTCCCTACGCAGACGGCACCATGTCATCCCGACCAATCACAATCATCTCTACAGAGCAGAATATCAGCTTCAATGGTAAGACGTCAGAATCATTGGTTATATAAGTTCATTGGTCAGTCGTTGGGATTTTATTGACAGAATACATTTGATTGACGTGTTTTTTGGGGCCACTGTATAGAATAATGCATAAGTGGCATACAATCTTCTTTCTGACCCAGCTGGGGGTCACGACCCCAGAAAAACGGGCACAGATCTGGACCTGGTGAGCGGCTGGCACGACCAGACCCCCAACACTGATGCTGACCGTCCTTCATCCAAACCCTGGGAAGGCGGACAACTTCCCAAAGTCCATTGTGTGTCTGTCAAACATTTTATTTTAGGACTTTTAGATTCATGCTCATTTTTAACTCTACAAAGTAACTGTTCATAAACTTTCTCACATGCACATCGAGACATCATGCGTTGTTTTCCAGTACCCACGAAGATCGGCGAGGACAAACACGGAGAAACGTCTTCGCCGTTCAGCGGTTTACTGAGGGTTCCTCTGCTCCTGCTCCTGCTCTACGGGTTTGTTTGTTCTCTGGACGTCCTAAGTTCTGCTTTTCAGCTGGCTGGAGGTAATTATTCATCCTTTACGTGCTTTAAAGTTTTCTTTCAGCCATTTGTGCATTCTAACTTTTCTTTTCCCATGAGCTTTTGACATTTATGTACATGCAATTCTTCATAATAATACACTCTAAAAAAAATGCTGGGTTAAAAACAACCCAAGTTGGGTTGAAAATGGACACGCCCAGTGTTTGGGTTGGGTTAAATGTTTGCTGTTCACCCAACTATTGTTTAAAAATGTCTGGATTAAAAAAATTGGAAATTAAAATCAGACACATAATTACTAGAGGCAACAATAATAATGTAAAGGTGAACATTTATTAATGAGCTATTTAATAAATGGTTATGATTGTTCTTCATTACACTTAATAACAACTGTATAAACGTATTATTAAATGTTAATTTCCAACATATCTTGGGTTTATTTTAAGCAGTATAGTTGAGTTCAATAACACTAACCAGCAATATGGGAAAACATTAAACTTGGGTTGTTTTTAACCCAGCATTTTTTTTTTTTTTTTTTGCAAATAATTATTTATGGGTTGTTTCTCATTTTTCAAAGATTTGAGCCGCTGTGCATGTGTGAAATGTAACTTTCTCAATGTTGTAATCATTGGTTATTCAATAAGATTTAGTTAATCAATTCTAAACGATGAAGAAATGGCTTTGCATGATTAAGTCGAGCAGTCGGCGCTGCGGTGCGTGTCAAAAACAAGCCATGCTATTGAAGGGTTAGTTCAGCCAAACATACATTTTGTGTCATGATTCATTTGCTCTTGTCATTGTTAAACCTGTATGGTTACTTTTTTTTCTGTGAAGCACAAAAGACGAAGAACATTCATGTGTGTTTTTCCTGTGACAGATGGAAAAAGTCAAATCAAAATAATCAACGGTTTCATTGTACGGAAATGTTTTGCGTTCCTAAGAAATGAAAATCATGCTGACAAATGACGACGGAATGTTCATGTTTTGGGCGAACCGATTATCACATCGAAACTAGTTCACTGAAATGAATCAATGTTTCTCTTTCTTGTCAGGCAAAGTGGCTGGAGACATTTTCAAGGATAATGCCATCCTGTCCAACCCCGTCGCCGGACTCATGGTGGGGATTCTGGTCACGGTTCTGGTCCAGAGCTCGAGTACTTCCACATCCATTGTGGTCAGCTTGGTGTCCTCTGGATGTAAGAAACGGCTCATTTTTAGCACAGACTGAACTCATAACCTCAGGTTCATATCATCAAACGATTAGAATATAATTAACGATGCACTCTACCATTCGGTAAATATTTTTCTTTGCACGCTTTCATTCAGCATGGATGCATTAAACTGATCATTTCTATTTCAAATAAATTCAGTTTTTCATCATAGAACC
This sequence comes from Opsariichthys bidens, assembly GCA_037194245.1. Classification (NCBI taxonomy): domain Eukaryota; kingdom Metazoa; phylum Chordata; class Actinopteri; order Cypriniformes; family Xenocyprididae; genus Opsariichthys; species Opsariichthys bidens. The sequence continues at coordinate 9,584,275 of CM074308.1, forward strand.
CTAAAAAAAAAACGTTTCCACAAAAATTTGAAGCACCTCAACTATTTTCAACACTGATAATAATCATAAATGTTTCTTGATTTCTGAAGGATCATGTGACTCTGGAGTAATGATGCTGAAAATTCAGCTTTGATCACTGGATATAAATTATAGTTTACAATATATTCACATAGAAAACAGATATTTTCAACTGTAATAGTATTTCACAATATTACTGTATTTTTGATCAAATATATGCAGCCTTGGAGAGCAGAAGAAAATATTTACATTTATTTATTTCTGTACATACTTACATATACATATTACACATACAGAGCCCTGGGGGAAAAAAACTAAATATATATACTATAAATATATATATGTATATATATATATATATATATATATATACAGTACTGTGCAAAAGTTTTAGGCAGGTGTGAAAAAATGCTGTAAAGTAAGAATGCTTTCAAAAAGAAACTTGGTAATAGATTATATTTATCAATTAACAAAATGCAAAGTGAGTGAACAGAAGAAAAATCTAAATCAAATCCATATTTGGTGTGACCACCCTTTACCTTCAAAACAGCATCAATTCTTCAAGGTACACTTGCACAAAGTCAGGGATTTTGTAGGCATATAGTTAGGTGTATGATTAAACAATTATACCAAACAGGTGCTAATGATCATCAATTCAATATGTAGGTTGAAACACAATCATTAACTGAAACAGAAACAGCTGTGTAGGAGGAATAAAACTGGGTGAGGAACAGCCAAACTCAGCTAACAAGGTGAGGTTGCTGAAGACAGTTTACTGTCAAAAGTCATACACCATGGCAAGACTGAGCACAGCAACAAGACACAAGGTAGTTATACTGCATCAGCAAGGTCTCTCCCAGGCAGAAATTTCAAGGCAGACAGGGGTTTCCAGATGTGCTGTCCAAGCTCTTTTGAAGAAGCACAAAGAAACAGGCAACGTTGAGGACCGTAGACGCAGTGGTCGGCCAAGGAAACTTACTGCAGCAGATGAAAGACACATCATGCTTACTTCCCTTCGCAATCGGAAGATGTCGAGCAGTGCCATTAGCTCACAATTGGCAGAAAACAGTGGGACCCTGGTACACCCATCTACTGTCCGGAGAAGTCTGGTCAGAAGTGGCCTTCATGGAAGACTTGCGGCCAAAAAGCCATACCTCCGACGTGGAAACAAGGCCAAGCGACTCAACTATGCACGAAAACACAGGAACTGGGGTGCAGAAAAATGGCAGCAGGTGCTCTGGACTGATGAGTCAAAATTTGAAATATTTGGCTGTAGCAGAAGGCAGTTTGTTCGCCGAAGGGCTGGAGAGCGGTACACGAATGAGTGTCTGCAGGCAACAGTGAAGCATGGTGGAGGTTCCTTGCAAGTTTGGGGCTGCATTTCTGCAAATGGAGTTGGGGATTTGGTCAGAATTAATGGTATCCTCAATGCTGAGAAGTACAGGCAGATACTTATCCATCATGCAATACCATCAGGGAGGCATCTGATTGGCCCCAAATTTATTCTGCAGCATGACAACGACCCCAAACATACAGCGAAAGTCATTAAGAACTATCTTCAGTGTAAAGAAGAACAAGGAGTCCTGGAAGTGATGGTATGGCCCCCACAGAGCCCTGATCTCAACATCATCGAGTCTGTCTGGGATTACATGAAGAGAGAGAAGCAACTGAGGCTGCCTAAATCCACAGAGGAACTGTGGTTAGTTCTCCAAGATGTTTGGGCCAACCTACCTGCCGAGTTCCTTCAAAAACTGTGTGCAAGTGTACCTAGAAGAATTGATGCTGTTTTGAAGGCAAAGGGTGGTCACACCAAATATTGATTTGATGTAGATTTTTCTTCTGTTCACTCACTTTGCATTTTGTTAATTGATAAATATAAACTATTAACATGTCTATTTTTGAAAGCATTCTTACTTTACAGCATTTTTTCACACCTGCCTAAAACTTTTGCACAGTACTGTATATATATATATATATATATATATATATATATACTGATTCATTCCCTCATTTTGATAAATAAATAAATATATATATATATATATATATATATTTATTTATCACAATGAGGGAATTAATTAGTTTATTATACATATATATATATATATATATATATATATATATATATATATATATATATAATTTTTTTTTTAAACTAAAACAAGGGAATGAATTATATCATGTGCACAATTTACTTAAAAAAATTAGTAAAACGTGCTGGCGTATTACTAAGTCGTGGAAACGAATTGTTAATTTTTGACCACGATATGCATATTTTTTTCCCACGTCATGTGCGGAGCTCCGTATTCACACACACACGGTGTTTGTACTGAGAAACAGCCCTCAATGAAGACCATTTAAAAACAAAAACCGCAACATATTGGTTCTTTTTTATTTTCATATCACTGAACATAAACTGTATAGACTGTTAGTCAGTGTACTTGTGCAGACGGATGTAAAATTCCTGTCAACACTTATCTTAATTTTTTATCTTATCCCGAACTTCATGACAGCCTCAGTTCCTTTTAACAAAAGAGTGACTCATGGGTTTATTCACAGCGATCATCTGTAAAACTATTGTGACTGTTTTGCTCTTGCAAAACACGGTGCTTTTTATTCCACGTTATTTCCAGAAAGCCTCATGTCGAGATGTTTCTCCATAATTTTTCCTGCTTTAATGAAGCGGCATCTCTCACGGATGAGCTAATTAGCCGCTGCAGCGACGGCCTCAAAGTGTGAGACTCTTGTGAAGCGTGACTATCAGAGCTCGATCCAGCTCTGGTGGAATCACAACAGGTGCACAGCTTTAATTAGGAAGTTTTGTTTGGGTTAATGAGCTTATGTTTAACACAATAAAGAGCTTCATTATTATATAGCGACCAAAAGTCTGAGATCACATGGAAAATCTGGGATTAGAATAATTAAAACAGCGAAATTATGATGCAAAATGACATTTCAAACATTCACCATCAGAATTTTTCACGGCAACTTTTACTCAAATTGTTATGCCGATAATGTAATTAATAATAAAATAAGTACATTAATTTAGAAGCATTTGTTATAGTGACCTCGACTGTACAGTGTGTGTGTGTGTGTGTGTGTGTGTGTGTGGGTATATCCTACATTATGGGGACCAACAGGTATAGTAATACTAGTAAATCTTGACATTGTGGGGACATTTTGTTGGTCCCCATGAGGAAACAAGCTTATAAATCATACAGAATTATCTTTTTTGAACATCTAAAGTAGCAGAACATTTTGTGTGATGGGTAGATTTAGGGGTGGGGGGTGTAGGGGGACAGAATGTACAGTTTGAGCAGTATAAAAACCATTACGCCTATGGAATGTCCCCATAAACCATGAAAAACACAACGTGTGTGTGTGTGTGTGTGTGTGTGAAGTTGATGGGTTTCTGTGCCAACCGCAGTCCAATCTCTTAAAAGAAATCTTGACGTTTTGAAATGGATTGAAGGGAACAACCTTGCTTTTCTCTGAGTAAATGAATTGAAGCTAATGTCAGTCAGCAGAAACAATGGAAATGAACTTATCATATCCAGAGTGCAAACACGACTCAGAAAATATAAACCTCTATAAAGCATTTGAAAGAGTGCATTTATAATGTTTTTGAAAGAAGTCTCGCCAAAGCTGCATTTCTTTGATGAATAAATACAGTAAAAAATGTGAAATGTAATTACAATTTACAATAACTGTTTTCTATGTGAATATATAGTAAAACACTGATAATAATCATAAATGTTTCTTGAGCATCAAATCATCATATCAGAATGATTTCTGAAGGATCATGTGACACTGAAGACTGGAGTAATGATGCTGGAAATTCAGCTTTGATCACTGGATATAAATACAGTTTAATATATATTCACATGGAAAGCAGTTCTTTTAAATTTCACAATATTACTGATTTTTATGTATTTTTGATCAAATAAATGCAGCCTTGGTGAGCAGAAAAGTTGCTGCCATATTAAAAAAAATCTTAATTATTCCAGTGTAAATGTGTGTTTGTATCTCTCTCTCTCTCTCCTCTCTCTCTCTCTGTGTGTGTGTGTGTGTGTGTAGTGCTTGAAGTGAAGTCTGCCGTCCCCATCATCATGGGCTCCAACATCGGCACGTCTGTCACCAACACCATCGTCGCCCTGATGCAGGCGGGAGAGAGGAACGAATTTAAACGGTACCGACCCAAATGATTTTCACCATCACTGCTTATTATCGGGATTAAATCAAACTGACATGCAACCCCTTCTGTTCACTTAAAGTATTTATAAGTTCATTTGCAAAATGCTTCTTAATTTTGCAGAAGAGATTTCTTAAAGTCAACATGAAATCACAGTTGTCTCCATGTTCTAGATCTTACTGTGAATAATTTATCAGTGCAAGTTATTCCAAAGAAAACTAATTATCTTTCTAAGCTTTCATCAAAATGTAATAACTTTTGTTCTGCCTCTGAAATTACTTTAATTTTCAGCTTACTGTGTAAACTAATGTGATGCAAGAGTCAAGTAAACACTGCAAAAGTGACTTTCTTCCTTAGTGTTTTCCAATACCAATATCTGAATAATGTGATAACGTTTTCTTCATCATGATAATCTTAGTATATGTAAAAAGCTAAACGTAGGCTATAAATGAGCAACACCACAGTCACGTGACTTCAACATCACCATTAATCTTCAACAAACTTGAACATTGAACAAACAAGAGCATTCTAAAACAAACATGAACATCCTGAAACAAACAAGAACATGAAACAAACATGAACATTAAACAAACATGAACATCCTGAAACAAACATGAACATTCTGAAACAAACATGAACATTAAACAAACATGAACATTCTAAAACAAACATGAACATCCTGAAACAAACAAGAACATGAAACAAACATGAACATCCTGAAACAAACAAGAACATGAAACAAACATGAACATTAAACAAACATGAACATCCTGAAACAAACATGAACATTCTGAAACAAACATGAACATTAAACAAACATGAACATTCTAAAACAAACATGAACATCCTGAAACAAACAAGAACATGAAACAAACATGAACATTCTAAAACAAACATGAACATTCTAAATCAAACATGAACATTCAAAAACAAACATGAACATTCTGAAACAAACATGAACATTCGAAAACAAACATGAACATTCTGAAACAAACATGAACATTCTAAAACAAACATGAACACTGAACAAACAAGAACATGAAACAAACATGAACACTGAACAAACAAGAACATGAAACAAACATGAACATTGAACAAACAAGAGCATTCTAAAACAAACATGAACATCCTGAAACAAACATGAACATTAAACAAACATGAACATCCTGAAACAAACATGAAAATTCTAAAACAAACATGAACATTAAACAAACATGAACATCCTGAAACAAATATGAACATTCTAAAACAAACATGAACATTAAACAAACATGAACATTCTAAAACAAACATGAACATTAAACAAACATGAACATCCTGAAACAAACATGAACATTAAACAAACATGAACATTAAACAAACATGAACATCCTGAAACAAACATGAACATTAAACAAACATGAACATCCTGAAACAAACATGAACATCCTGAAACAAACATGAACATTCTAAAACAAACATGAACATTAAACAAACATGAACATTAAACAAACATGAACATCCTGAAACAAACATGAACATTAAACAAACATGAACATCCTGAAACAAACATGAACATTCTAAAACAAACATGAACATTAAACAAACATGAACATCCTGAAACAAGCAAGAACATTCTAAAACAAACATGAACATCAAACAAACATGAACATTCTAAAACAAACATGAACATTAAACAAACATGAACATCCTGAAACAAACATGAACATTAAACAAACATGAACATCCTGAAACAAACATGAACATTAAGCAAACATGAACATTAAACAAACATGAACATTAAACAAACATGAACATCCTGAAACAAACATGAACATTAAACAAACATGAACATCCTGAAACAAACATGAACATTAAGCAAACATGAACATTAAACAAACATGAACATTAAACAAACATGAACATCCTGAAACAAACATGAACATTAAACAAACATGAACATCCTGAAACAAACATGAACATTAAGCAAACATGAACATTAAACAAACATGAACATTAAACAAACATGAACATCCTGAAACAAACATGAACATTAAACAAACATGAACATCCTGAAACAAACATGAACATTCTAAAACAAACATGAACATTAAACAAACATGAACATCCTGAAACAAGCAAGAACATTCTAAAACAAACATGAACATCAAACAAACATGAACATTAAACAAACATGAACATTCTGAAACAAAGTCACATTTTTAAAAATTGACAAATGTCCAATTAAAACGTTTCAGAAAACAAGTATGATGTATAAATAATGTTTTTGTTTGTTGTGAGAACATTATTAAAGATCAGATAACCTCGAATGAACGAATTAATATATTGATGAATGCATATATTAATGTTACTGGAAGAATGCTCGTTCATCACTTTGCCAGAACATTCTGAGAACGTTCCCTGTTAGGCTATAAGCAAAAATCTAGACAAGTGAAAGCTTTAAAAAAATCTCAAGGTGATATTACTGATGTGTTTCATGTGGTAGAACAAAAGGTAAAAATATCTTGAGCTTGTGTTCACCACTGACCTTATTTCAGACTTTTAACCAAAAACACATTGACTGCAGGACGATGGAACCGGAAGGGCTAAATGCAACTCATTTCTGTGTTTTGACCAACAAAAAATACATCATCCCTGCTGCAAATAATGATGATGACCTTCAGCCTTCATGTCCTGGTTAGAAAGCCTTTTCTGATGTGAAACCATCCAATTCCACATGAATAATTGAACATTTCCATCACATTACAGACTGAATGTACTTTAACAACATCAGTCAACAAATTTCCTTTTTCTTCTGATTTTGTCCAGGAAAAACACACTTTAAAAAAGCATCAGTGATGTATGCGAAGACTGTAAACAGTGATGGTAATGAAATAAAGCTGAAATAAAATATAAATATTAGTTGAAAAACTCAACTTTAGAAATGTTGCCTTGGCAATAAACTGAAATACAGCTACACTAAATATATTAACTGGAAATGAGTAAAAATTAAACTAAATTGGCTATTTAAAAAAAAACAAAAAAAAAACATAATAAACTGACAAAAGCATGTAATGAAATGACTAAAAATTATACTAAAATTAACTCATAAAACTATAGTAAAATGATAACTTAAATAACACTAGATCCTGCGAGATGTTTACTTAAAATTCAACATTTGAATAGGTAATAATGTGTTGTTTAAACTTAAAAAAATAAGTTTTTGTGCATGACTTAAAACTTTAGTTTTGTTAAAGGGTTCGTTCACCCAAAAATGATAATTCTGTCATTAATTCCTCTCCCTCATGGGTAACACTTTATTTTACAGTGTCATTGTTACATATGTTTCATTCATTTGTATTTACTATAGTAATAACTATAAATGATGCATAATTATATGCAATTAACCCTAAAACAAACCCTCATCCTAACCCTACAGTAAGTACATGTAGTTAATTGTTATTACTGAGTACTTAAATGTGTAATTACACTGTAAAATCATGTGGTTCTACACCCGTAAGACCTTCGTTCATCTCCACAACACAAATGAAGATATTTTTGATGAAATCCGATGGTTCAGTGAGTCTCTATTGACAGCAAGATAATGAACACTTTCAAAAGCATTATCTTGCTGTCAATAGAGACTCACTAAGCCATCGGAAAAAACTTATTTTGTGTTCTGGAGATGAACGAAGGTGTGTAGAACCACATGAGGGTGAGCAATTAATGACAAGAATTTTCATTTTTGGGATAACTTAAATATCCAGCTAATTTTAAGTTGTCATAAGTAATCGCGGTCCTGTCGTTCTCCATATATGTTCCAAGATCTCGACTCAAATCCGAGTTTTCTCAGTTCTTGGTCCTAAGCTCTGGAATTCCCTACCCTTGTCTATTAGACTTTGCCCTACTCTCTCTCTCTACATTTAAATCTTCTCTCAAAACATACTTTTTTTTTTCTCAGGCATATGTGTAATTTTATATTATTATTATTATTTTTTTATGTTCCTGTCTTAATTTTATTACTTTTATTTTGATTTCTTTTCATATTTTATTATTAGTATTTGAATTCTATCATGCAAGGATACTTTGTTTGATGTGTTGTGCAGCACTTTGGTCAGCATTCATGCTGTTTTAAAGGGCTATATTGATAAAATTGACCTTGACCTTGACCTTGACCTCCAGGGCGTTTGCCGGGGCGACGATCCACGACTGTTTTAACTGGCTGTCTGTGCTGGTGCTGCTGCCGCTCGAGGTGGCGTCGGGTCTGATGAGCTTCCTGGCCAGAGTCACGGTCAGCAGCTTTCAGCTGCACAGCGGAGAGGAAGCGCCTGAACTGCTGAAGAGGCTCACCGAACCCTTCACCAAACTCATCATACAGGTGTGTGTGTGTGTGTGTGTGTGTGCAGAGAATGCCCGAAAACTGTGTAGTAAAATTAAAATAAAAAAATGTGTAAATTATAGAAAGTGAACTAGAGGTGACGTCGCACGCTTGCGTTTTGGTATTTCTTTGTTTTTATGTCTTTGTAATGTGAATATACTCTTTTTTTCAATATAGTTTTAACTGTAACATAAAACCAGGGCTGGGTGGGTCACTTTAAAAATATATTTCACTACAGATTACAAAATACATGCTTTAAAAAGTCATTTGTAACGTATTTCGTTACATTACTCAAGTTTAGTAACTTCATCTAAATACTGTAGAATACGTTGGAATACTAATAAGTGTAGAACAAACACAAAAAACTTTTTTCTCAGAATTGCATGATATAAAGTTGCAATTGTTATAAAGTCAAAATTATGAGATATAAACTCGCAAAACTGAGAAAAGTCAGAATTATGAGATATAAACTGACAATATTGAGAAAAGTCAGAATTATGAGATATAAACTCACAAAATTGAGAAAAGTCAGAATTATGAGATATAAACTGACAATATTGAGAAAAGTCAGAATTATGAGATATAAACTCACAAAATTGAGAAAAGTCAGAATTATGAGATATAAACTGACAATATTGAGAAAAGTCTGAATTATGAGATATAAACTGACAATATTGAGAAAAGTCAGAATTATGAGATATAAACTGACAATATTGAGAAAAGTCAGAATTATGAGATATAAACTCACAAAACTGAGAAAAGTCAGAATTATGAGATATAAACTCACAATATTGAGAAAAGTCAGAATTATGAGATATAAACTGACAATATTGAGAAAAGTCAGAATTATGAGATATAAACTCACAATATTGAGAAAAGTCAGAATTATGAGATATAAACTGACAATATTGAGAAAAGTCAGAATTATGAGATATAAACTCACAATATTGAGAAAAGTCAGAATTATGAGATATAAACTCACAATATTGAGAAAAGTCAGAATTATGAGATATAAACTCACAATATTGATAAAAGTCAGAATTATGAGATATAAACTCACAATATTGAGAAAAGTCAGAATTATGAGATATATAAGAAAAGTCAGAATTGCAAGCAAAGAAGTTGAGATATAAACTCGCAATTGTAAGAAAAAGCTAGTATTGCAACACACTTTTTTCACGGATGAACTCCATTAGTTTTAATGGTGAAATTAAGACTAAATGGTATTAAATTTTTATATACTATAGTATATAATCATTTAAAACACAAAGGCTTTTTTTTTCTTTTCTTTTCTTTTTTTTTTTACAATAAAAATGATAAAGCAATAAAAATTTTCCTAGCAGAGATCCATTGAACCAAACTAATTTTTTTTGGGCAAATTTTGCCATTTTGAATTTGAAATCATCATTTGATTCAATTATCATTATCATGTGATTCATGTTCAATTGAATGTGACGAGAAAAGGAACAATTTTTTTTTTGCATATGATTTAGAGTCAATGTGTGCATATTTTAAAATATATAATATTATCTGCATATTGTTTAAATGCATTACTTTACCATAAAGTCTAGTAGTTTTTCTTTATTTCCTTTAAATAAAATCCCATGTCTTGCGCATCCCCCTTAAAACTGTGTGCAGATGTGTGTCGGCGTTCAGTTTCCTTCAGTGTTGTTGAGATGTGTTTTGTCAGCGCTCTCCTCATGCTGACTGTGGCGTCTCGCCCTTCTAGCTGGATAAATCGGTGATAACGGGCATCGCTCTGGGCGACGAGTCCATGAGGAATCACAGCCTCGTGAAAGTCTGGTGCAAGTCTAGCATCTTTGTGGTAATGTTCTCCTGACACATCATTGTTCATGCTCATAATCGCACATTTTCTTCTCTATGAAAAAGATATACATTTGTTTGCTTGAGTCATTTTATGCATTTTTATTTATTTATTATATATATATTCAATATATTCACACATATATATATATATATATATATATATATATATATATATATATAAAATTACTAATTGTATTTTAATGATATATATATATATATATATATATATATATATATATATATATATATATATATATATATATATATATATATATATATATATAATATAAATAAGTTTATTTTTCCTTTTTCTTCTCTATGGAAAAGATATGCATTTTTTTGCTTGAGAGTCAATTTATCCATTTTTATTTATTTATTATATATATATTCAATATATTCATATCAATATATATGTATATATATTTTAAATTACTAATTGTATTTTAATGATATATATATAATATAAATACGTTTATTTTTCCTTTTTCTTCTCTATGAAAAAGATATACATTTTTTTGCTTGAGTCAATTAATCCATTTTTATTTATTTATTATTATATATATATAGATATTCAATATATTCATATATCAATATATATATATATATATATATTGTTTTTTAAATTATTATTAGTATTTAATAATATATATATATATATAAATAAGTTTATTTTTCCTTTTCTTCTCTATGAAAAAGATATACATTTTTTTGCTTGAGAGTCATTTTAAGCATTTTTATGTATTATATATATTCAATATCTTCATATATCAATATAAATATATATATATATATATATATATATATATATTATATATATATATATATATATATATATATATATATATATATATATATATAATATATATATATATATATATATATACACACATACATACACACACACACACACACATATATATATATATATATTATTAAAGCTCCAGGCAGACAAGCAGGGGAAACATAACGGTGATCGTTCAAGGACTGAGTGAACGGAGGAACTTAAGTGGCAAATAATGAGAAGCGGGAAAACAGAACAAATGAACACATGATGAAAATAACAAACTAAGAGTCCATGATAATGAAACTAACAGAACATAATTGTGTATGTGTTTTATTTTTATAAACAATGAATATATACACTAAAGACAAGGGAGACCCGCCCCCTTCAGTTACTGTTGCAATGTCCGACAAAGCATGTCAGACACGGCAGATTCGGGGTTATGATTGGTTATATCGCCTGTCAATCAAACTGCCGAATGGTCAATTCATATTTTTTTCCTAGAATTGTGAGACACTCGCAATTGCAAGTTATAAAGTCAGAATTGAGAGATAAAAAAGTCTCAATTTTGATTCCATTGCGGAAAGAAGCTTCCACAGAAATGAGACCTGGACGTGTTCCTGACAGGCTCTGTGAGTTTTTCACTGCCGCTGTTTCTCCCTCTGTCCAGTCGTCGGTGAACGTGACCGCAGCTGCCGCACACAACTGCTCCGCTGAACTGCATTGTGGGAAGGACGGTGATCTCACCTGGATCACGCAGAATATCACCTCGCAGATCCACACAGAGAAATGTGAGTGTAATCTTTGAGTAATTGAAGAGTGAAATGTGTTGTTTGCCTTATTTCTCCTATCCAGGATTAATGAGCGTGTGTGTGTGAGTGCTCACTAAAAAATGTTGGGTTAAAAATAACCCAACAAATAACCCAACTATGGGTTAACATAGCACCTTCCCAACTGTGGGTTATTTTTAACCCAATGGTTGGGTTAAAAGCCAGTTGGATTGAAAAAATAACTCAACAAATAACCCAACTATGGGTTAACATAGCACCTTCCCAACTGTGGGTTATTTTTAACCCAATGGTTGGGTTAAAAGTCAGTTGGTTAAAAAATAACCCAACAGTTGGGTTAAAAATAACCCAACTGTTGGGTTAACTATTTACTTTTAGTCATGAAATTATTTTATTATATAAAATATACTTTGTTTTCAAGATTGTTTATTTGTATAAAATACGTTTTAACAAAACATATTTTATATTACAAACCAAATATTGTGGAGTCATTTAATGTAATTGTACACAATTGTGTATATCAAATTCAAAATACAAGTTTGTTTGTTTACATTTTTATTTATTAACTTTCCATACATTTACTTCATTTATTTTCATTTTGTTTATTTAACATGTATTTACTTTTTATTTATTTATTTTTACTTTCTATTTACTTATATTTTCAGTTTTTTATTGATTTATTTGCTATTTATTTCTTTATTTTTATTTACTTTCTCTTCATTTAATTTATTTTTAAACATTTTATTCTAGAATTTATTTATTATTTGCTTTCTGTGTTCCATTATTTATTTTAGTTTTTATTCATGTGTATTTTATTTTTGTTTATTTATTTGTTTATTTATATATGTTTGTTTTTTCCATTTTCTATTTATTTATTCATTCATTTATATTTTGAAATTTTACTTATTATTCACTTTCTATTTATTTATATACTTTTACTTACTTTCTTTTAATTTACTTTATTTTTAGTTTATTTATTCTTATTTTTTTATTTATATTTTTATTTATTTGCTTTTTATTTATTGTTTACTTTCTATTTATTTTTATTTATATTTTTTACTTACATATTTTCTGTTCATTTACTTTATTTATATATTAATAGTTTTTTTTTTTTATTTATAGGTTTTGCTTGTTATTTATTTACTTTCTATTTATTTGTTTATATTTATTTATTTACTTATTGGTCATTTAATTTTTATTTATTTATTTTAAATTTTTATTTAATTATTTATATTTAGGATTTTTTTTATATATACTTTCGATTTGTTTGTTTATACAAACTAAAATACAGACTTCGCCTTTAATTTCTCATAACCTTAACCTGAGAGACTGAATTTTCTTGGCGATGATTTTTATTTCGACGTTACTAAAATATTACTGCCCCCTACTGACCGTGACTGATGATGTCCACAGTTTTAGTGCGTCTGGGTTCATTAATGTATATATAATGTATATTTTGTCTGCTTTTTTTCTCTCTTCTTCCGCAGGCCGGCATCTGTTCGTGGACTCGGGTCTGTCAGACCTGGCGGTGGGGCTCGTTCTGTTAGCCGGCTCTCTGACGGTGCTGTGCTCCTGCCTGCTGCTGCTGGTCAAGCTGCTCAACGCCCTCCTCAAAGGTCAAGTGGCAAAGGTCATTGAAGGGGTCATCAATACAGGTGACATTTCTGTTATTTGAAATAAAATAAAATGTAAATGTTAGACATAAACTGAAGATGAAGCACTAAAATTATTAACTGGAAATAAATAAAATCTAAAAAATGAAATAAAAAATAAATTAAAGCTGTATAGCAATATTTGAAAAGAATGAAATGACAAATACACATAATGGAAATTCTAAAAAGTAAATAATACTTATATTAATATATTAATAAATATAGAAATTGAAGATAATTGAAAATATTCATTAAACTATGATAAAAAAATTAAACCAACTGAAATGAAATTAAATCTAATATAGCCATATTTAAAAAAAAAAATAATAATAATAATAATAAAATGGCAAGTGCACATTATGGAACTGCTAAAAATGCAAGCACATGACAAAATTACTAAATATTAAACTAAAATTAACCTGAAACCAAAAAATATAGAAATAAAAGTAACAATTAAACTAAAATTCACATGAAAACAGAAGATATATAAATTAAATATCTAAAATATTAATAAAATAAAATATAGTAAAATAAATTAAATCTACTTAAAACAAACACAAAAACCAAGAAAATGGCACAAAATGACTAAAAATTACTAAAATGCTCATGAAAATGTAGAAGCTCATTTAAAATGAGGCTTGCGTCTATTTTTAACGTCCCTATTTCCTATGATTTTCCTGCCCCAGATTTCCCGTATCCTCTGGGCTGGCTGTCAGGATATCTGGCCATGCTGATGGGAGCAGGAATGACGTTCATCATCCAGAGCAGCTCCGTCTTCACCTCCGCCATGACTCCGCTGATCGGTGAGTCTCTCATCAACAGATCGCCGTGTGTGTGAAGAGCTGCCGATACATGAAGGACACGGCCAGCAGGCAGCAGCACAAGATTGCTCAAAAACACATTAATAATGCAACCATCCGAGGCCAGAAATACATTTTATAGGTTCATACAGAAATGTAAGAGCATTGAAACAGTTTGTTGTCATGCTTTTGGACGGTGCCCTTTTAACTTCAAGACAACCGACAACAATTATATGACGATTCAGCTATAAAGTAATGAACGCATAATCAGCAGTTTAATTTGTGCTGTTTTCTTTAAAACGGATGCAAATGTGGAGCAAAGGTGAGGCTGAGCTTCATTGGCTGTGATGAATATTAACTGTGACTTCAGCTCTGTCAGGTCAGGAAAAATCCTGGTGCTTTCCCTTTCAATTATTTCATCATTAACTCGCAGCCATTATTCCACAATGATTACGTGATTATGCTAATTATTAACTTTTCAGCCAATGGGGATCCCTCTGTCTCTGTTGCCATGGAGTTCATCATTTATTAAAGCCCCAGAAGAGCTGAAGTGTCACTGGACGCATTATTAATTGAAATAAAAGGGTTAAAAGATCATCAGCGCTGTCAGAAGGGACGGGGAACATCACGACCTCAGAGATCCTTTTAATTCATTACCAGGAGGACGTTTACATGTGTTTGTTTTTTTGACATTTTTTATAAAAATCATATGATGATATGAACTACCTGTCAAACGTTTAGGGTCAGAAAGATTTTTTTTTAATACTTATATTCAGTTGGAGTTGCATTAACTTGATCAAAAGTGACAGTAATTATATTTATAATGTAGCAAATACAATAGATTTCAAATAAATGCTGTTCTTTTCATTGATAATAATCATAAATGTTTCTAGAGCATCAGAATGATTTCTGAAGGATCATGTGACTCTGGAGGAATGATGCTGAAAATTCAGCTTTGATCACTGGATACAAATTATATTTTAACATACATTCACGTAGAAAACAGATGATTTACATTCTAATAATATTTCACATTTTACTGTATTTTTGATCAAATAAATGCAGCCTTGGTGAGCAGAAGAGGTTTCTTAATGAAACATTATAAAAGTCTTACTGGCCACAACTTTTGGCCGATAATGTGCAGAGTTACGACGCTCAAAGCTTACAGAAATCACTTTTTAAACGGCTGGTAGGAACTACAACGAGCTTCTTCCTGGGTTGGTGACATCACAAACCCTAACATTTACATAAACCACGCCCCCGAGAACACTCAACAAAGGGGGCGGGGCCATGTTGGGCTGCTTTAGAGTTGTTGTAGTCACATAGAAAAAAGCTGATTTACATTCTAATAATATTTCACAGTTTTTACTGTATTTATGATTCAATATAAGCAGCCTTGACGAGCAGAAGAGACTTAGGTCTTAAGGTCTCATTTATTAAAGGTACAATTTTTATATTAAAATATCCAAAATATTTCGTTCAGCTGTGTACTTGCATTATCATAAATATTTCCAAGAATTTGTAAATTCAGAGAAATTCACAATTTTAAATAGTGCCCGTCGCCGGTCAGTGACGTAATATCTACGTAATGTATGTAATATCCATTATTAAAGCTCGTCAAATTTGCCCGGTTTGGGTTTGCGCAAAAACACGCCGTTTTTGTGCGTGTCCCTTTAAATGCAAATGAGCTGCTGCTCCAGAAGAGGGCGGAGCTTTAACAGCTCAACAACAACAAAGCCGGAGAATCTAACGCTGACAAAATGAGGAAAGTGTTCAAACGGATGGAGAGACATTTTTTTTTTCACGTTTGCAGAGAAAGGTTTGCCAAAACAAAGTTACTGGGTTGTACTATTTTCATATTTTCTGGGTGCACCAGGGACCACAGCACTTAAACATGGAAAATTTTCACGATATGTCCCCTTTAAATAAAACCTTATTGTAAAGTGATCCCATGACTTCTTTCAAAAACATGTAAAAAATCTCCAAACTTTTGAATGGTACATATGTGCAGGGAGACTGGGGCTAGTTGTCACAAGGGCTGTAATTTTTGGCAGATGTTTGTTTTTTCTAGAAGTGGTTTTGCAGGTCTTGTATCTCAAACCAACGCTTTAATTCCATATAAGCTTGATTGAACACATCTTGATTCCGGTCTATCCGCAGGCATTGGTGTGATCAGCCTCAATAGGGCGTATCCTTTGACCTTGGGCTCCAACATTGGCACGACCACCACGGCCATCCTCGCCGCTCTCGCCAGCCCCAGAGAGAAACTTCCTGCGGCGTGCCAGGTACCAATCACAGCCATCACGGAGCACTCACTGGAAATTTCAATTTTCTAAAATCATTGCACCTATCAAAGATTCAGGGTAAAAGTCTTCTTGCTTTTCCACCTGGATGATGAATCAAATGGATCCCCTCGATGTATAGCACTTATTATGCATTCATTTATGCATTTTAGTGGTGCGTGCGTTGGCATACTTAAGGTTTGGGGTTTGTTGAAATCCCTAAACAGAAGTATTACATTTTCAGAGCTTAATGGATTCTGCATCATTTTTTACTTGAATAAATTGTGTCATGAATGGCTCAAATTGGGCTTTGTGTTTTTTTTTTTGCGAGTTATAATATCAGAATTGCGTGATGTAGTTGGAATTGCGAGTTATAAAGAGAGAATTGTGAAGTATAAACTCCCAATTGTGTGGGAAAAGAAGTCACAATTGTGAAGTCACAATAATTAGTGGAGGAAACGAGCTTTATGTGAACGAGCCTCGTTAAGTTAGTTGAACTTAAAATATTTGAAAAAAAATCTTGATTATGTAGTTAAAGGTACAATATGTAAAATTTTTGGAGTAAAATATCCAAAAACCACTAGAACAATGTTGTATATTTTGTTGACTATGTATTTGCATTAGCCAAAATGTTTCCAACCATTCCAGGGAAATCCGCTATTTTAATCAGCGTAACGGCCGCTGTCAATGACGTTCGATCCCCTCGATTTCTGCTTTTACTTGAGTGGAAACCATGGAAACACCGCTTTAATCTGTGGTTTTATTAGCCAAGGCAACAACTGTTTTGTATAAAACTCTGATACATTAGCTCATCTGGTTTTTGCTTTACTTCGGCTGTGGGTTGAAGACGACACCTCCCATGATTCCACGCTCGTTCACGGCATCATCGAACGACGCCTTTGTTATTGTTTTGAATAAGTGACCTCTAGTGGTGAAACTTACGTACTGTGCCTTTAAATGGTAGGTTCACCCGAAAATTAAATTTCTGTCACCCTCATGTCCCGTTCCACACCCGTAAAACCTTCGGTCATCTTTGAAAAAAAAACACACAAATTAAGATATTTTTGTTGAAATCCAAGAGTTTTTTTTTTTTTTTTTTTTTTAATCTCCCATAGAAAGCAACGAAATTGCCACATTCAAGAGCATAAACTCAATTCAGAAAACAATACTTTATATCTTACCTCACTTTGCTTCTTTACTCAAATGCATCTTGGTTTAAGAACGTTTAGATGTTTTACTGAAAAACGCTTCTTTTAATCAGTGCACAAAGCCTTTTTTCAGTCCGATTGAGTTTGGTTACAAATGCATTATTTGCGTGCATGTAAACGTACATTTATACTCTCATCTTCCCTCCAGATCGCCTTGTGCCATTTTTACTTCAACATCTTTGGGATTTTACTGTGGTATCCAGTCCCGTTCACTCGTCTGCCCATCCGTATGGCGTCTGCGCTGGGGGAACGCACAGCCAAGTACCGCTGGTTCGCCGTGCTCTACCTGCTGGTCTGTTTTCTGCTGCTGCCCTGCCTCGTGTTCGGCATCTCTCTGGCCGGATGGCAAGCCATGGTCGGCGTGGGTGCGCCGTTCGCCGCGCTCACCGTCTTCGTCCTCCTGGTCAACCTGATGCAGTCCCGCAGTCCCACACACCTGCCCAAGACGCTGCGCAACTGGGACTTTCTCCCGCAGTGGATGCACTCTCTCAAACCGCTTGACAAACTAATTACCAAAACCACGGCGCTGTGCTGTAGCCCGGCTCGACTGAACGACCCGGATGTGGTCGTAGTGCCTCCAGACACTGTAAACATCAAGCCAGAATCAAAGAAACGATCCGATCAGTGGTATGACAACCCTGCCCTGTCCCTGCCTGAGGAGATTTCCTCCGAGCCCAGAGTCTTTAGACTTAGAGGACTGGAAAGATGTAACAGCACGCCATTATAGACCTCGTAAAATTAACCGTGCAGGTTTTTAGTGCCTTTGAATGGCCAGTCTCAGATTTAAGCTCTGTTCCAAAACCCAGTGAAAAGTTTAAGTTTAAGTATGATTACACTGCGTTTTAAGATATCATATATTTTGGCCTAAAGCTAAGACCGCATCCCATGTCTTTCATCTCAAAACGCGCGTCGACAAGTAAAAAAAATGCTAATTAAAAAGTATACGATCAACCCAAATGAGTTAAACGGAAAAAATTTGAGGTAATCAGTTACATGTTTTTTGAGTTATGATGTTCCCGATTTTAAGTAAGCAGAAATATCACGTTTTGAGTTGGTAGAACTCATGCATGTTAATTTCTCCATTAGTACTGCCATTAGTATAAAAGATTTAATTAACTTTTTTTTATTTTGAGTTCTCGCATAAGTGGTCAGAACTCAAAAAAGTTGAATGAGAATTCAAGAAACCCAAAGTTTAAGGAAGATTTTTTATTTTGTACTCATACGGTTTAATTGTTCTTAACTTGAAATATTTGAGTACACAAATTTTTACATTTAACTTAACATGATGGCTTAAAAAACACATGACGGTAACTCTCCAAAAACAGAAACTAAATCACAACTAAATCTCTACTCTCCCCTTCAAGTGCCAAGAGTATGTGGGGAAATAGAAATCCCAGTTTAGATTTAAGTTAAATCTAATCTTAAATTTAAGTTAGTCTAAATTAAAAGAAATGAGTTACTAAAACTCAAAACAACGAAACGGTTTAGTTTACGTAAAATGTGTCGGTGCTGTGAACTCAAAAGTAAAAGAAAGTTCTTAATCTCATAACAGTTCATTTAACTGAACTAATTAGTTTAATTTAAGTTTGTCCTACTCAAACAAATGAAGTATTTTGAGCGTTAGGGTTTACAGCATGGGTCTTCAACCGGGGGTCCGCGGCGGTATTGCAGGGGGTCCGTCAATTAATGTTTGATCACAAATAATTTAAAAAAAAATAAAAACGTGTAAAAACATCACAAAGTCAAATTTAAATAAAATTTATTTTATTTTACAAATAGTATTACATTAACAGCTTTAATAAAACCCTTCCGTCCACGTGCAGTCACGTGATCTCATGATACTGTCAACGCAGACTATAATTTGAAAATGCTACTGGCTAATAATTTATATACAATTTAACTCGCCAGAATGGATCGCCTGATAGTAAAATTAAAATGTGAAGTTCTGTTTAAACACACCAACCCGACGTCCAAGAACTAGCGGCGACGGAAGCCGACGGTGTTGTCGCTCATGTCGGCGGAAAAATATGAGCTTGAGCACCGAAGAATTTAAGCCGACTGTCAACTAGCGCCTGCATATAAATGAGATGACTGTCTATTTAAGCAGATATATTTGTCTATATTCGTCATTCAAAAGGGGAAAGCGAAACCAAGACGGCAAGTATACAAACCATATACAAAGCAGCGCTTGCTGACCGTTTTGAATATCAGTCATGCTGATCACGTGCTTTATTCCACTCCTCTCATGTTATTATGAAAATATTCGTGCGTTCGAGTGCTCGGGTAAGAGGACGTGAAATTAGAACAAGCTTCCGTCGGTGCCGTCATGACTTATTCGCTTGCTTTCATAACTTTTGCTATATATTCTCGTGAACTGACTCGTTTACTATGCTGAACAGCCAATCAGAGTTCTCTCTCTCACCGACGCCGATTCAACATGTCCAATCGGCCGAAAAATGAGAAGGGTCTGACTGCAGACCGTGGGCGAGTGGAGCTCCACTCTCAAACAGGAAATACGTCACCTCCACTTGAATTAATAAAGAAGGGCCAGCCGAATCGCGAGCCATAAAGTCCGAATCGCGAGCCATAAAGTCCGAATCGCGAGCTATAAAGTCCGAATCGCGAGCCATAATGTCCGAATCGCGAGCCATAAAGTCCGAATCGCGAGCCATAATGTCCGAATCGCGAGCTATAAAGTCCGAATCGCGAGATATAAAGTCCGAATCGCGAGCCATAAAGTCCGAATCGCGAGCTATAAAGTCCGAATCGCGAGCCATAAAGTCCGAATCGCGAGATATAAAGTCCGAATCGCGAGATATAAAGTCCGAATCGCGAGCCATAAAGTCCGAATCGCGAGCCATAAAGTCCGAATCGCGAGCCATAAAGTCCGAATCGCGAGCCATAAAGTCCGAATCGCGAGCCATAAAGTCCGAATCGCGAGCTATAAAGTCCGAATCGCGAGCTATGATGTCCGAATCGCGAGCTATAAAGTCCGAATCGCGAGATATAAAGTCCGAATCGCGAGCCATAAAGTCCGAATCGCGAGCCATAAAGTCCGAATCGCGAGATATAAAGTCCGAATCGCGAGCCATAAAGTCCGAATCGCGAGCCATAATGTCCGAATCGCGAGCCATAAAGTCCGAATCGCGAGCCATAAAGTCCGAATCGCGAGCCATAAAGTCCGAATCGCGAGCCATAAAGTCCGAATCGCGAGCTATAAAGTCCGAATCGCGAGCCATAATGTCCGAATCGCGAGATATAAAGTCCGAATCGCGAGATATAAAGTCCGAATCGCGAGCCATAAAGTCCGAATCGCGAGCCATAATGTCCGAATCGCGAGCCATAAAGTCCGAATCGCGAGCCATAAAGTCCGAATCGCGAGCCATAAAGTCCGAATCGCGAGCCATAAAGTCCGAATCGCGAGCTATAAAGTCCGAATCGCGAGCTATAAAGTCCGAATCGCGAGCTATAATGTCCGAATCGCGAGCTATAAAGTCCGAATCGCGAGCCATAATGTCCGAATCGCGAGCCATAAAGTCCGAATCG
The DNA here is from genome assembly GCA_037194245.1 of Opsariichthys bidens. Taxonomy (NCBI): domain Eukaryota; kingdom Metazoa; phylum Chordata; class Actinopteri; order Cypriniformes; family Xenocyprididae; genus Opsariichthys; species Opsariichthys bidens. The sequence goes on from CM074308.1 coordinate 9,605,726, forward strand.
CGAGCCATAAAGTCCGAATCGCGAGCCATAAAGTCCGAATCGCGAGCCATAAAGTCCGAATCGCGAGCTATAAAGTCCGAATCGCGAGCCATAATGTCCGAATCGCGAGATATAAAGTCCGAATCGCGAGATATAAAGTCCGAATCGCGAGCCATAAAGTCCGAATCGCGAGCCATAATGTCCGAATCGCGAGCCATAAAGTCCGAATCGCGAGCCATAAAGTCCGAATCGCGAGCCATAAAGTCCGAATCGCGAGCCATAAAGTCCGAATCGCGAGCCATAAAGTCCGAATCGCGAGCTATAATGTCCGAATCGCGAGCTATAAAGTCCGAATCGCGAGCCATAATGTCCGAATCGCGAGCTATAAAGTCCGAATCGCGAGCCATAAAGTCCGAATCGCGAGCCATAAAGTCCGAATCGCGAGCTATAAAGTCCGAATCGCGAGCCATAAAGTCCGAATCGCGAGCCATAAAGTCCGAATCGCGAGCCATAAAGTCCGAATCGCGAGCCATAAAGTCCGAATCGCGAGCCATAAAGTCCGAATCGCGAGCTATAAAGTCCGAATCGCGAGCTATAAAGTCCGAATCGCGAGCCATAATGTCCGAATCGCGAGCCATAAAGTCCGAATCGCGAGCCATAAAGTCCGAATCGCGAGCCATAAAGTCCGAATCGCGAGCCATAAAGTCCGAATCGCGAGCCATAAAGTCCGAATCGCGAGCCATAAAGTCCGAATCGCGAGCTATAAAGTCCGAATCGCGAGCCATAATGTCCGAATCGCGAGATATAAAGTCCGAATCGCGAGATATAAAGTCCGAATCGCGAGCCATAAAGTCCGAATCGCGAGCCATAATGTCCGAATCGCGAGCCATAAAGTCCGAATCGCGAGCCATAAAGTCCGAATCGCGAGCCATAAAGTCCGAATCGCGAGCTATAAAGTCCGAATCGCGAGCTATAAAGTCCGAATCGCGAGCCATAAAGTCCGAATCGCGAGCCATAAAGTCCGAATCGCGAGCCATAAAGTCCGAATCGCGAGCTATAAAGTCCGAATCGCGAGCTATAAAGTCCGAATCGCGAGCCATAAAGTCCGAATCGCGAGCTATAAAGTCCGAATCGCGAGATATAAAGTCCGAATCGCGAGCCATAAAGTCCGAATCGCGAGATATAAAGTCCGAATCGCGAGCTGTTTGACATATTTTATGTGGGGGGGTCCCTGCTCCGTGTCTCGCTCATCTAAGGGGTCCTTGCCCTGAAAAACGTTGAAGACACCTGGTTTACAGTGATAAAACCAGCCCAGGGTAAAAGATCCCGTTCATCAAAATGAAGATTGATTAAAAACAGGGAATTGATTTTGTCAACCCAGCTCTCGCGTCCACATGTGATGTGAATGAAATAGACACTGACTGATACGTTCAAAATATTCCGAAATTTCCGAAAAGTTCTGAAAGTGTTATTTTGGAACATTCAAAACGTTTTTTTCTTGGCTCTGTGAACATTCTATTTGATCATTCTTCAAACATTATGTGATTGTTACTTTTGAATGTTCTACATTCTGAAACAAATAGTAACATTTAAAAAAAAAAAAAAAATGCAAGACGAACATCAGCGAAACATCACAGATTGGTCAATGATTTCGGATCCTCCAAAACATCGTTTTTCGGTCCAATATTTTAAGTAGCTGATTTTTCTGGATAAAATAGTTCATTGTAATTAAATTTAGATCATTGTAACTATTTTTTGTGCGCTGTATTGTTATGCTTATTAGAGTTAACATACTAACACCAAACTCTGCTAAAATTAAAGAGAGGTGCTCATTATGTCAGTCACTTTTAAGGATTCTCACTGAAAATAGAGCTGGTCTCTTGTGCTCAACAAAGCTGCATTTATTTGATCAAAAATACAGTAAAAATTCCGAAATATTCAAAATAAGTTTTCTATGTGAATATACATTAAACTGTAATTTATTCCCGTGAATTTTGAGCATCGTTACTCCAGTCTTCAGTGTCACATGATCCTTCAGAAATCATTTATGATTATTATCGGCGTTGAAAATAATTTTTTGCCGCTTGAATCGGATATTTTTCCAGGATTCTTTAATGAAAAGAAAGTTCAAAAGAACATCATTTATTATTTTTTTTTTTTACTCTCACTTTTGATCAATTTAAGGCATCCTTGCTGAATAAAAGTATTCATTTCTTCTTCTTCAAAAAAGAAAAAATCCAGACCCGTGACTTTTAAACAATATTGTACGTCACAGACAGCAAGACAGATCACTAGGTTTTGGAACAGAGCCTTAGTTTTGCATGGTGCTTATTCAAATTCAAAATGCATTTTTGGAGCAAATCAATCCAATTTTATTCACCATAATATTTTCACAATAAGTTGAGAGAATTATATGAAGCTTTAGCTCCAGTCCATCGTGTCTCTGAGGAATCTGGGTTATAAATGAAGATTTTGTTGTTCTGTCCTGCACAAATGTTTATTATCCGCAGCTCTATGTAACTCTCGCCGAATAAGCGGTTTGAAAGTCTGCATCAACAGACGGGGTCTGTGCGGCATAAACATAACTCAGGGCATCCCAGCATGCCTTGTGTTATTAAATATACAGATATTAAAAACCAAGTAGTCTTTTTAATTTCCTGGCTTGCATAATGCAAATGAGAGAATGGACCACATAGAGTGTCACTGGCAAATAGTTTGTTTTAATGAAGTATCAAACATTCTCCAGTGTGTGAAAGGCCATTGAAAGCAGAATATTTGCTCTAATTCAAAATACTGGAATGGCAAGAAAAGTGATTTTCAATTATAAATACTGAAAACGGATCAACTATTTCATCATACAGTCATCAAAACCCCACATAATTATGCTTGTAATGTTTTATGTGTGTAGGGACAGAACTTTCGAAGTGAAATAAATAAGCGTATACGTTACTTTGTATATATATCAGGTGTGTATCAGGTACTTTTTCTATGTTGCAGTTTCGGCATTGAATGAAACACATTTTATGTTATTTGACAACAAAGCAGCATACTTCCCTTTTGAAAAATAAAAACCTACGTAAAACAGCTGAAGCTGATTCATCTGGTGTCAGACTGACTCAGTCTCCCAGTACCCAAAACCCAGTTGAGACCCACAAACCAGCTTTAGGTGGTTTGAGAAGTTGGTTTCAGAAGGATATGGTTCGAAATAATTGTTGTTGTATAATGCAATCTTTCACATGCCAAGGCTGTAACCTTGTCTTGAGCTTTGGGGCATCAAAGTTGGTCTTTTTATTTAAAGGAATTAAATAATTCAAGTATTAAAAGGGATTTAAAGGAATAAAGGAAAAGAAATAAGTCCAATTGTTTTAGCTTGTGAAGTAATCAATTTAAAAATTTTTGCAAATAATATTATGTACACATTCGCTCTGAAAAGATCGCGATCTCATTCCTAAATGACAACGATTGGCCTGTCAAGTCTTAAAATACTGATCGTATCGATGACAAGCGACTGTTAAAAAATGTATTCGTCATTGAATCATTCATTCAAGAGATTAGTTGAAAAACGCTGATTCATCCTGTAATGAAACAAGTGAAGTATTGGCCTATTTATGAGTGAGTCATTGAATCATTCATTCAAAGTTTTTTAAAATAATTAATTAAACATATGACATGCAGAAAAAAAAAGTGCATTCAATTTACTATTTCATTGCCTCGATTTGCTAAATCGTGAGCGCGATTTACTATTTTGTTGCCTCGATTTGCTAAATCATGTGCGCGATTTACTATTTTGTTGCCTCGATTTGCTAAATCATGTGCGCGATTTACTATTTTGTTGCCTCGATTTGCTAAATCATGTGCGCGATTTACTATTTTGTTGCCTCGATTTGCTAAATCGTGAGCGCGATTTACTATTTTGTTGCCTCGATTTGCTAAATCATGTGCGCGATTTACTATTTTGTTGCCTCGATTTGCTAAATCATGTGCGCGATTTACTATTTTGTTGCCTCGATTTGCTAAATCATGTGCGCGATTTACTATTTTGTTGCCTCGATTTGCTAAATCGTGAGCGCGATTTACTATTTTGTTGCCTCGATTTGCTAAATCATGTGCGCGATTTACTATTTTGTTGCCTCGATTTGCTAAATCATGTGCGCGATTTACTATTTTGTTGCCTCGATTTGCTAAATCGTGAGCGCGATTTACTATTTTGTTGCCTCGATTTGCTAAATCATGTGCGCGATTTACTATTTTGTTGCCTCGATTTGCTAAATCATGTGCGCGATTTACTATTTTGTTGCCTCGATTTGCTAAATCATGTGCGCGATTTACTATTTTGTTGCCTCGATTTGCTAAATCGTGAGCGCGATTTACTATTTTGTTGCCTCGATTTGCTAAATCATGTGCGCGATTTACTATTTTGTTGCCTCGATTTGCTAAATCATGTGCGCGATTTACTATTTCGTTGCCTTGATTTGCTAAATCGTGAGCGCGATTTACTATTTTGTTGCCTCGATTTGCTAAATCATGTGCGCGATTTACTATTTTGTTGCCTCGATTTGCTAAATCCTGTGCGCGATTTACTATTTTGTTGCCTCGATTTGCTAAATCGTGAGCGCGATTTACTATTTTGTTGCCTCGATTTGCTAAATCATGTGCGCGATTTACTATTTTGTTGCCTCGATTTGCTAAATCATGTGCGCGATTTACTATTTTGTTGCCTCGATTTGCTAAATCGTGAGCGCGATTTACTATTTTGTTGCCTCGATTTGCTAAATCATGTGCGCGATTTACTATTTTGTTGCCTCGATTTGCTAAATCATGTGCGCGATTTACTATTTTGTTGCCTCGATTTGCTAAATCATGTGCGCGATTTACTATTTTGTTGCCTCGATTTGCTAAATCGTGAGCGCGATTTACTATTTTGTTGCCTCGATTTGCTAAATCATGTGCGCGATTTACTATTTTGTTGCCTCGATTTGCTAAATCATGTGCGCGATTTACTATTTTGTTGCCTCGATTTGCTAAATCATGTGCGCGATTTACTATTTCGTTGCCTTGATTTGCTAAATTGTGAGCGCGATTTACTATTTTGTTGCCTCGATTTGCTAAATTGTGAGTGCGATTTACTATTTTTTTGCCTCGATTTGCTAAATTGTGAGTGCGATTTACTATTTTTTTGCCTCGATTTGCTAAATTGTGAGCACGATTTACTAACTCATTCCTTGAATTGTTTGCATAATTTACAAATCAAGGGAACGAATTAGTGTATCGTGCGCAAGATTTAGCCTACTTTTTTTGAAAAAAAAAAAAAAGAAGTAAATTACATGTTTTGTTCAGTTGTCTGTTCGGAATCGTGGGACAATTTCTGTGTTTAAAGCATTAAAATCTTAATTCTCAATTAAATGGAATCGTGAAGCTCAATTTCACTCTTATACGTCGAAAACGCAAAGTTTCTTGTCACATTTAGTACTGACTTACATGATTCATGTAAATGATTGATTTCCAATTCAAAACTGGGTGAAATTTGGTGAAGTTGAGCAGTTTGCATCTCTCGATATTATTGTCTGTAAAGTTGTCAAATATTAATCTTCCAGTGCTAAAACGCAAGTGTTGAGTTGGAATTCGCGCTCGTCTTCTGTGAACCGTAAGCCCCGCCTTCTTAGATTTGATTGGCCGTCTTGATCATTTTGACATTGACAGCGCCGTTAGACGCTGATGCAGATCAGCCTAAAAATGTAACTTTATTCAAATCATTAATGTCTATGGTGGTTATGGACCTGTGTTTTTCACTAGTGTCCATTGTACAGTATTAACTGAGCAGTAGGCTAGTATTTCATTCATGAGGTAAGTTCACAGGGTCGGTGTGACAGACTGAACGTTAATTATCTGGAGACTGTGGAGATGACATTTCAGATGTTTTTATAGCTGCATTGACTCAGAAAGCAACACAAACACACACTGACTGCCATTGAGATGAATGGGAATGCTGGCGGATGACGCTCTCCAGGTGTCATAGACATCCTTGTCTGCCAGATACTGCAGTAATAGTTGGGTGTGAGAAATGAGTTAAATAGGTGTACAGCAGCGTCAGACCATGCAGAAGGTGTGGAACGTGCAGAAACGTGAGGGCAGAAAATCATTAAAATGCTTTTTGTGAAATGAAGTACTTTTATGACGCTTGATAGCCATTGTTTTCCATTTCACCTTCATTGGTATTTAACACTTACGGTTGACAGATGGAACCTTAGATAACAATTCTAAAGCATTTATTAATATTAATAAATGCTAATTTAACTTGTTAAATGTGCCCCTTTACACTAAACCTAAACTAATACTGACAAAATATCATTTGAAAGTTTAAAATTCATCCTGTTCAAATGCTACTGCCCCTTTTCACAAGATGTAATATAAGTCTCCAGAATGTGTCTGAGAAGTTTCAGCTCAACAGATCATTTATTATACCATGTTGTAAATGCCCATTTTTGAGTGGAAGTAAAAACGTTCCGTTTTCGTGCATGTGTCTTTAAATGCAAATGAGCTGCTGCTCCCCACCCCCTTTACAGATTAAGGCGGAGCCTGTAAAACAAATGCATTGAATTCTCTTCCAAAACAAAACATCTCTATCATGATCACACTCTGCAGTTCTTCATCATCATGAAAGTTAATTATTTGCATAAGTTTAATCAGTTTCAATTTCTGATGGTTTTAAGCACGTGAAGCATGTTAAGTGTTAAACTAACGTCTTATTGCACTCAAACTGTCAAATACATACGACACCGTGGCTTATGTCTGTGAATGTAAACAGCGGGGAAAGAAATCGCATGTGTATATTAGATCTGTGTATTAAAGTGACGGCAGCGTAATATACAGTATTGTTAATATGAACCAAACAAGAAAACCACTCGACTGAATAGCTTTAGTAGCTTTAATAAAAAATACATTTGTTACTTGAACGCTGCTGTTAAATGCTCTGGCGAGGAGATAAACACGGCGGACCGTGTACAGCTCATTGGCTAATTGGGCAGATTCCATCACCTGTCATGGGCGGGGCTTCTTATGTAAATTTGAAACGGCTCATTCGGAGAGACTTTATGATTTATGCGGATTGTTAAAAAAAAAGGAGTGTAATTTTAACATTATAGGCTGGTTATTTACACACAAGTTTTCAAACGCCTTCTAAAAGTGACTTTTGCTTAATAGGTCCCCTTTAAATCATGTCAGCAGGCTCCTCCCCCTAGTGGGCGGAGTCATGTTTCAAATTGCGAAACTAATTAACTTTTTCTGATCTTGAAACACATCGTTGGAAAGGTCTGAGACTCAAGGTTCCATATTTGCCGACCGTTCTATGTTCGGAAGTGATTGTGACAAAAATACGGCTTTGATTTTATAGCATTTTTAGTGTCATATTTTGTATAAAATCGTTGTTTAGTACAGTACATTTGCTTTACAGCAAACTTAAAACATTTTTTGAAGGTTGGGCCGACACAAATCTGCATTCTTATGATGCAAATCCAACTCAAATATTTTCAATTAAAAATTAAAATTGAATCCACGTCCAGGTTTAATCTATGATCTTAATCGGGGTCTTTTATGTCTCAGGTCAGGGAGTCAAGGAGATTACTTAAACCGAATGTTCAGAGATTTTTCTTGTGAACAACGCATCGACACCTGATATGTAGAGGCTGTATTGAGTGTTCATTCAAGTGAATGGAAGATTAAGTAGTGTATGTGAAGGACGTGTGTCTGGCGTTTTAATTAACCGTCTGCTTGCCCAGGTCTTATAATGCGAGTTTCTTCTGAGGATGTGAATGAAAGCCGTAGAAAGATTTGCAGTGGATGCTATTATAGGTTATTATTTTTCTAATTGAATTACAAACATCGATGAATCGCTGAACAGCTAATCGCAGTCTCCAGCATCTCTCGCTGTGTGACTTTGCGATTTGCCGTCTTTTCATAGAAAGACTGGAGATAAAGTCCTGAGAGCGCAACAGCTCTGATGATAAAAGCTCTGAAGCCATAATAGAAAAACAAGTTTCAGCTGAATCCCCTAGAAACGTCTCTGAAGAAAAACACAGCCGTTATCTGAAGATTACCTGAATGTATAAATGGCCAGAAAAGCTGAACAAACTCAAGGCTGTTTTGAATACTAATATTTTACTGAACACATTGTACATGATGAGAATGCATAACGTTCACTTTGGTCTTTCTAATATATATATATATATATATATATATATATATATATATATATATATATATATATATATATATATATATACATATATGATATTTTTTTTTCATGATATCATGTGACCTTTGTTGTTGCTGGCGCCATGTTCATTACCTTCAATGTAATGGATGGCTGTGGACAAATGCTTTATTTGAAAGATGTTTTATGCAGCATTTTTAACAGGGACGCCATAAAATACACTCGCATATCATCGCTAATTAGTGCTACTTTGCCTCATAAATGTTAAGGGGGTTATGTAATCAGTGTTATGTTGAAAATCAAATTTCCATACTTCTAGTAAGAGAGGACAGGTGCTGTTTATCTACACACACATATGTTGTTGTAGAACAGCACTCATGTGTTTGGCTTTTAGTCTGCTAAATGTATACAAGCTTTTATCCGATTTACACCTTTGATGACTCATCCTGCACTACTTAGATTTTTGTCCAATCAGATGCTCTGTAAAATAAGAATGTCGTAAGTAGCAAATAATGTTTCATGGCGTCATGTGACGTAATTAAAGCTTAATGGTTATTTAATGAAAAAAAGGAACAAGCATTTTGATTTGTCCTTCCCAAACTTTGTGTTTCAAAACGGGGGGAAAAAAGCACTCGTTGACCGATTTCAAGGCTTCATAGAAACTCTCCGTCCCAAAAAGTCTTTATTAGTGCCTGGACTCTTTTTTCCAGCTGCGTTAGTTACGGAAGTTTTTTTTTTTTTTTCCATTCATTTTTCTCATTGGGATTTAAAAAAAAAAAAAAAAAAAAAGCCCGTAAAGAGTTATGAGGCGTAAACCAAGCCGACCAGCAACGAGGTGAATAATAACATTACAAACTTTGATTCGAAGCAAAAAATATTTGAAAACCAGAAAAAATAAATAAAATAAAGTTACAATACAGTGAACTTAGCGGCTTTATTGAGGGAAAGAACTACAATCCCATGAAGCACTGCAAACAGCATTTCATCGAGAAACAAACTACTCATTTACAAGATAAAACCATTAAAGAGAGATCGACTTGATTAATTCATTAGCTGTGCTTCATGAGTGGGCGAAGCGAAAGAGCTATGCATTAGGCTCCGATTGGTGTAATTGCATGATGGGTAATGTAGTTTTTCACCAGGAATTCCGCTGTTAAACACGATGATTTAAAAAAAATAAATAAGGACTGACTGCTTCAGCAGTAGCAAATACCACTGATTACGAACCTTTAAAGGTTTATGAGTTATTGTTAAAAATCAATTTCTTTTTTTGAACTGACTGGATTTACCCGCGAAATTCCACTGAGCAACTGTAAATGTCACAACACCTTCGCAAGAAAGCGCGGCCAATAGACAGTATCTCACTGGAGCCAACACTGAGTTATAAAACGAAGGGAAATGAGGGAAAGTTGCATGTATCCCTTTCAATTTTGCAGCCAACCCTCAGGCTACACGCATTCATACACATGAACGCGCTGCTCGTGACCGAACACGCGAACGCAACCATTCCTCACTGCCAAGACCGATTTCTAAAAGTGAACGTACGAGTTATTGGAGGATCAAATTCTAAATCCTTTTATTGATCGGATATGAAACTAATATTTCACCGAAAGTAAAACTAATATATCAGCCACTGGTGCAGTGCGCGCGCGAGAACTTTATCCAGAGAATAAACCGCCTTATTTGATATTCAGGCTGCTTATTTTTGTAAGCTTAGCAGAGTAAGTCGATACAGATCTTTATGTCATTCAGAATGTTTTTGTGTTGTTTTGAATCTAACAAAAACAAGTTTATATACTATCTGATGCCATGCGCGCTCCCTCCACCTCTCCCTCAGTAAACTGTTGTTCCCGCCAAAAGCACATTTACTTCCGTGTAAGTGCAGCTTCTGCGTGTGAAGCGCTGTTTTGTGCATGTGGCTCTGTAGATGTCGTGACCGTGGGTCACGGCTGAGTGTGTCTCTGTCATTTCAGCCTCATTTGTTCTGTCACTAAACACACAGCACTGTTTTTATTTGTCTGCTGTAAATGGCCCAGGCAGTGGAAACAGCTCTGCTGGATACTAACCTGTGTTTTTCCCCCCAAAACCCAAAAATAGAGACGTTTTTCCCACTTTAGCGTTCACTTTCAGTTGGGTAGATGGGGGAATGTATTATTATTATGTTTCTCTAAGGATATGCGTAAAAAAAAAAAAACGTATTCCCGATATGAGCCTACCGCGTTTTGCATTATGGGTGGCACTTCCGATTTGGGGAACTTCTGTTCAAAAATACTGAAACAAATCAAAATCATAAGGTTGCCCTACAAGTAAAGCTCATCTGTCAATTTTCCTTCATGTTTTATTTTCGGACATCATGTGAATAACGTGACGCTTGGTATTTTAACGTGACGTTATAACAAGAATATCTTGTTGTCTTGTCGCTGCTTTCTTTTCCCAATGATTATTATTATTTTACCGTTGTAACAGTATGAAATGACAACACATTTGTGGAATGTTCTCTTGATTTGATTTATGATATATCCTGTTAATAATTCACTGGAAAGCACAAAGAATCTCCTCAAATCCTCATGTCTCTTGCCAGGTTTGTTTTCACCGGTGAAAACAATTTATTATCTGTCAAAATTACGGAAGTCACTTTGAAATGGTATCACACAATGCTGAAGTTAACGAACATTTTTGATTAAAGGTGCAATATGTAAAATTTTTCCAGTAAAATATCCAAAAGCCTCTAGGCCAGTGTTATATATTTTCTTCAGTTGAGTACTTACAATATCCCAAATGTGGGAATAACCCGTCAACAACGTCATATCCGCGTTACCCTCGGTTTCTGCTTTGACCTCTGGAGGGCAGTAATACGCTTAGCAGCGTCTACACAGCTGGAATTCTACAAGAAGACGAAGAAGAGAGCAGTGCAAGACGAGCATTTGTGGTTTTAAAAAGTATATCATTTGTATTTTTTTAATAAGATGTGCGATGGTTTCTCTAGATCAGACTCTTATTCCTCGTCTGGGATCATGTAGAGTCTTTGAAGCTGCACTGAAACTGACATATGAACCCGTTGAACCCCATTGAAGTTCACTAAATGGAGAAAAACCCTGGAATGTTTTCCTCAAAAACCTTCTTTTTTCCACTGAGGAAAGAACGACTTAAACATGGGGGTGAGTAAATTATCAAGAAATTTTAATTCTGAAGTGAACTACTCCTTAAAACCCGTTAAAACCCGTTGAAACCCGTTGAACCCCATTGAAGTCCACTATATGGAGAAAAATCCTGGAATGTTTTCCTCAAAAACCTTCTTTTTTCCACTGAGGAAAGAACGACTTAAACATGGGGGTGAGTAAATTATCAGGAAATTTTAATTCTGAAGTGAACTACTCCTTAAAACCCGTTAAAACCCGTTGAACCCCATTGAAGTCCACTATATGGAAAAAAATCCTGGAATGTTTTCCTCAAAAACTTTCTTTTTTCCACTGAGGAAAGAAAGACTTAAACACGGGGGTGAGTAAATTATCAGGAAATTTTAATTCTGACGTGAACTACTCCTTAAAACCCGTTAGAACCCGTTGAACCCCATTGAAGTCCAGTATATGGAGAAAAACCCTGGAATGTTTTCCTCAAAAACCTTCTTTTTTCCACTGAGGAAAAAAAGACTTAAACATGGGGGTGAGTAAATTATCAGGAAATTTTAATTCTGAAGTGAACTGCTCCTTAAAACCCGTTAGAACCCGTTGAACCCCATTGAAGTCCACTATATGGAGAAAAATCTTGGAATGTTTTCCTCAAAAACCTTCTTTTTTCCACTGAGGAAAGAAAGACTTAAACATGGGGGTGAGTAAATTATCAGGAAATTTTAATTCTGAAGTGAACTGCTCCTTAAAACCCGTTAGAACCCGTTGAACCCCATTGAAGTCCACTATATGGAAGTGAACTGAAGTGAACTACTCCTTAAAACCACATTGCAATTTTACTGTAAATCACTTGCTTAGCTGTAATCAGAAATGACTACAGTGAATGATCTTGATATTTCGACACAAATGTCCGTCACTCACTAATAACTCAGTTTGTTCATTCTTGGAGGGAAAATGTTTTGAGCTGAAAGCCAATAAACATTCAGGACAGCCTGAACAGTATGTTCCAGAGCCGTGCTTGTGCTTTTTGGTCTGTTTCACTCACCTTTTCTATTTTGAGCAAATGTTTATCGTATAATATTATTCAGCAGATCATGTCTGTGTTTGCTGAACAGTGTTCAGTGTTTAGTTTAATGGTCCATGTTCTCTAGAATTCAGCAATTAGATATTTTAAAACCGGGGAAGCATCGGAATCATTATCTAAAAATAAGGTCAATTATGCTAATATAATGTTCTTCCGCAGCATTTTTGTCTTGTTTTCCAGTACAAATATCTTCAAGGTATTAGGTCTCGTTTTCTGAAAAAGGTATAATAATTCATTGAGTCTTTGCTTAAAACAAGAACAAATTTTATGTTATATTATATAATTATATGTTCTTGTTTTAAGCTGAAACTCACTTTTTTTCACAAATCATGTTGCTTTTCAGTAAATGTATTATAAATGTATGTTATTCTTGATTTATGAATTTTTAGATATTACTGGAAAATAATATTTGAGTAAGAACTGTGTTCATACAGAATCTGAGTAAGAGAGATCATAAAAAAGGCATTTTAATTAGATGGTCATGGTATTTTGTCTTCTGAGAAACATTTAAATATTTTTACATTTTCACTGGATATTATGAGAACATGAAAGTGTTTTTCACCTTGGATGAATGTAAACCTGTTGTAAGAGACTCAAGATGAGGAGCTTTAAAATGCATAACGAGGAACTGCATTCTGTGATCGTTTCCTTCTAAATATAATGCCAGCATCAACACTTTTCACGATTAGTTCATCTCAACAGCTGTAATAGTAAAACCTAGTAAAGATTGAGTTCCACATGTAATACTTAATTCATATGCGAAGATGTCAGCCAATCACAGCAGTGGCGTTTAGACTGAAGACACGCCCCTTCCAACGGAGCGTTGAAATCTGAGTAGAAAACGGCCTTTTAATTTCCAAACTCTACATGTAAAAATCATACGAACACCTCAGGAAACATTATAAAATAATTATAATTTAAAAAAATGCAGTTCACGACCCCTTTAACATTCAATATGTAAACTGAGCAGAACTGCATGTTTATTGTGCTCTCTTTCATTTTCTTCGACACAAACTCCCCCTTCTCTCCGGCTCTTGTTGTGTGCGGGGGTCCTGATGCCGTACAGGGCTGGTGGGATTGTTTCACAGCCGCGGCGCTTCTTATTTACACTTTATCCTGCGTTGCTGTGAGTTCAATCGAGCGTAGAAACAGAGCAGAGCTCTACCGGCCCTGGAGATCCTCCGTCTGCGAGAACAAACAGAGATTAAAGTATCCCACGTCTCCATATCCTCTGCTCGGGTTTGTGTTGGGCGGCTGCCAGCGCAGCGAGGGAGAATAATACAGTGAAGTATTTCTTTAATTTGTAGGGTGATAACATTTAGTCTCTCTTTTAACCGTCTCTGGCACATGAGGGATCCTGGATACTAGAAATAGAGGTTTTGTTCTTTCCTTCAGGGCTGTTTGATATTTAAAAGTTAAAATGGGACCTATTATGCCCTTATACAAGGTCTCTGTGTTGTTTTTGTGCTCTACTAGAACAGGTTTGATTATTTTCCTCATATTGTTGCGGCTCCTCTCTTCCCGGTCTGTCAGTAACGCTCTGTTTACTTCCTGTCTCTATGAAGCCCCTCCTTCTGAAAAGCATAATATGCTCTGATTGGTCGTAACCGTCAGTTTCAACACACTATTAACGCAAACAGGCCCCGCCCCTTTATTATGCAAATTAATTATTTAAATGAGGAATGTTGTGACGCGTTTTATGAGAAATCGAGTCCCCTCAGGAATCAGGTCTCCTTTAGGACCCAGGCGGTAATGCCTGGACAAAAGTTGTTTTCGTGACGTCTTGACTAATTATAACCTATTTAACGATTGATTATTAAATGCACAAACAACATACTTGAAATATAAAATGAATGCCTATATTGCATAATAAAACAAACTGGAAACCGATGTCGGAAGCAAAAAACATACCTAATATAATATAAGTCTCTCTCTCTCTCTTCTCTCGCTCTTCTGTCTCTCCCTCTCTCTTTGTCTCTCTCTTCTCTCTCTCTCTTTCTCTCTCTTCTCTCTCTCTCTCTCTCTATCTCTCTTCTCTCTTTGTCTCTCTCTCTCTCTCTCTCTCTCTCTCTCTCTCTCTCTCTAATGCTCAAATAACAGTAAACAAAGAAAATTGCAAAGGGCCTACATGAATACCATCATAGATAGATTCTACATAATTAACATGCACGCATACATTAATTTGGGAATAGTTCAAATTAAATATAAAAAAGTGGAGAAAGAAAAAGATTGAAGGATGGGATAAAAGCCAATAGGTAGTCGTACAAAAAAAAAGATGCCTTTTTGTCTGAGGCTCTTTCTTCCGATGCCCAATTACGAGATCTGACTCCTGACATCGTTTCTTGACCTCTGAAGCCTTTTAGACTGAAGCATGTCAAGTTTTCGTCATATGACTGAAGTCTGAGGATGTCCTAAAATGTACACCGTACTCCCGCTCCAACAGCAACACTAAAGAAAGATGAACATGTGAAAAAGCAAAGTTCTTAAAATTTTGCAACTATTTTCTTTACAGTACAAAAATCAAAACATTCTTAAATCAAGATGAATTGACTGGAGAGGCAAAATAACACATGTTGAGTTTATTTTTCTGAAAAACGTATCAAAATTAAGCAACTTGCAACTGTGATGCAAGACAAAAACTATGTTTTAGCAGTGCACCTTTCTCTCAATCACTTCTCTTTTGGCTCGAGTGTAGATGGGTGTGTTACATAGTAACGTTGAGCACATTGATTCCCAGTGAGCCAATCGCATGCTCTTATGCTTTCAGACGAATGCATCAGGCACTTAATTGTTCATTGGTTGACTGTAACAAATGAAGCTTGGCTCGACGCCACGGCGAGAGTTTAATACCGTAAGGGACTGTCAGATGTTCGCTCATTTATTTTATTTATGGCTTTTATTCATTTCTCTTACCAGGGATGATTACAGATGGACGTTAACATTTATAGCCAACCGGAATATTTAATGTGATTTAACTCTTATTTAGTACGTAACCAACGTATAAGGTCCAGTCACAGTGGACTTTGAATAGACATTTTTTCACTTGCATGAAAACTTTTTAATATCTACAGCTTTTGTCTTAAAATACTCAGTTTCAGCATAAATTATAATGTAGTCCATAACTTTACTTTTGTGCCAAATTTACGCAGTAAATGCCTCTTTTTTTTTTTTTTTTAAATATTTTTCTTCAAATGCAAAATTATTTTTCAAAGTTATCAGTAAAACAGAT
The DNA here is from genome assembly GCA_037194245.1 of Opsariichthys bidens. Lineage (NCBI taxonomy): Eukaryota > Metazoa > Chordata > Actinopteri > Cypriniformes > Xenocyprididae > Opsariichthys > Opsariichthys bidens. The sequence goes on from CM074308.1 coordinate 9,621,355, forward strand.
ATTATTGGGAGTGCATGTAGTTCAAAATGTCTACATTTCTTAATGTTTCAGAGTAAATCCGAATTGTTAAGTCTAGTACGTTACATTTATTTTTTAAATATATCAAATGCAATTTTATGGTTTGTTTTTAGCTCTTTCTACTCTAAAATTTCATGTTGAATTCACTGCCATTTCTTTGTAATTATCTGTGAAATCTGAATAAATCCTACATATTAGGATGTTAAATAATTTGTAGTTTATTTACATTATTTTTTAAATGCATGACTTAATGTGATCATGATCTAGCAACACATGAACTCAATGTGGCTTGTTAGTTTTTTTACCAGCTGCTTCTCATTAAATTATGCGATTTCCAAAACCTACAGGTGAAACTCATCCAGAAGTTTCTCTCAGGGTCATGAAAACAATGAATTACTGAATAAACATGCTTTAAATTCCAAACTGCATTTGATGAACTCACGGCTCGTATGGACGTGCGCGACATTCCAGGAGGGCAGATGGGATTAACTGAGGTCTCATGCTGGATTTCCTTGAAAATGTAAATTCCACAAGGGAAAACCAACCTTAGTGAAACACAAAGGTCAGTGAATGTGTGTGTGAGTGCGTTTAAAATTCGACTTAAAGAGCTCAAGTTTCAGTTTTCTGAATATATTAAAGAATGAGACCGAGCATGAATGCTGATATTTAAAGGTATTGTTGACCCCTGAAAATATGAATTCTTTTGTTGTTCCAACCCACATGCTGTTATTTTTGTCCATGTGACAGTATTATATAGAATCTAAATTTTGTTGTGAC
>CM074308.1:9624649-9637149 GCA_037194245.1 Opsariichthys bidens
CGGTCTTTATCAAACCGTATAAATGATGCACACGTCCCTGATGAAATCTGCAGAGAGACGAGTTTTAGAAGCAAGACCTTTAAAGATGTGCATAATTTATGCTCGCTGTATTTACATTTGAAATGCAACGTGTGTGTGTGTGTGACACAGCTACACAGGATTCAAGTGTTCATATAGTGTTTGTTCTTATGGGATAAAGCTTATTTGAATTGAATTGAAAAGCAACAGCATTGCCTTGTACAAAACTAAGCTGCATTATCCGCACACTTACATTACACTCACATAAAGCGATATTCTGCTTGTATTGTTGCAAAATGTAATATTAATAATAATGCTTGCCTTTGCAAACACTTCAACTAAGAGCTGGTGAATTAAATGACTGAAGCGACTCCTCTGGTTGGATGTTGCAGAATTTAAGATTTGTTTTAATACAGATGGTTGACTTTATGTTCTCAAACCTTTTCCATAGTTATGTGAGAAAATCGATGGGGCTGAACTTTAAGAGTACAGCTTCAGGCCACAGAAAAGTCTTTCTAACCATTCATTTGTTTTCTGGTGTTGGTCGAAAACTCAATGTTCTTTGCAATTCTCTTCCATTTAACTTCTTTCCAGTTTTGCCTTTCTTGGTCTAAACTTGAGTTGCAGACCAGAACTCACAATATTACATATTTAAAGGCACAATATGTATTTTTTCCGCCGCTAGGGGGCGCTGAACGCTTCAAAACAATAACAACGGCGTAGTTTGATGACGCTGTAAATATGGAATCATGTGCCGTTTATTACCGTTTATTACACGGCTCTGTGGAATACTTGTTTCTGATTGGTCAGTTGACCCTTCTCAAAGACCCGCCCCGCCCTCTTTAGTTACTGTTACTATGTCCGTTCTCACGCCACACATCACGTTCTCACACAAAGAGGACACTTACAACATATGAAACAGTTTCATATTTAAAATATCGTAAAATATCTGTATTCTGTATACCAAATACAGAAATGTGCTACAAATACTCACAATGCAACCAAATACAGAAATGCACCACAAATACTCACAATGCAACCAAATACAGAAATGTGCTACAAATACTCACAATGCAACCAAATACAGAAATGTGCTACAAATACTCACAATGCAACCAAATACAGAAATGTGCTACAAATACTCACAATGCAACCAAATACAGAAATGTGCTACAAATACTCACAATGCAACCAAATACAGAAATGTGCTACAAATACTCACAATGCAACCAAATACAGAAATGTGCTACAAATACTCACAATGCAACCAAATACAGAAATGTGCTACAAATACTCACAATGCAACCAAATACAGAAATGCGCTACAAATACTCACAATGCAACCAAATACAGAAATGCACTACAAATACTCACAATGCAACACAAATACAGAAATGCACTACAAATACTCACAATGCAACACAAATACAGAAATGCACTACAAATACTCACAATGCAACACAAATACAGAAATGCACTACAAATACTCACAATGCAACACAAATACAGAAATGCACTACAAATACTCACAATGCAACACAAATACAGAAATGCACCACAAATACTCACAATGCAACACAAATACAGAAATGCACTACAAATACTCACAATGCAACCAAATACAGAAATGTGCTACAAATACTCACAATGCAACCAAATACAGAAATGCACTACAAATACTCACAATGCAACCAAATACAGAAATGTGCTACAAATACTCACAATGCAACCAAATACAGAAATGCACCACAAATACTCACAATGCAACCAAATACAGAAATGTGTAAATGTGTACCTAGTGGTGAGGGAGTCGGACTTGTAATCTGAAGGTTGCCGGTTCGATTCCCATGTCGACAGGAATTGAAAGTGGGGATTGTGAATGAACAGCACTCTCTCCACCTTCGATACCATGACTAAAGTGACATTGAGCAAGACACCTAACCCATAATTGTTCCCCTTGTAAGTCGCTTTGGATAAAAGCATCTGCTAAATGATGAAAAATGAAAAAAAAAAAAAAGATTGGTCAGATCGCCTGTCAATCAAACTGCCGGTGAAGGGTCAGTCGGGATATTATTCCCTGATAGCAACCACTAAAAACAGATAAACACAGGCACAACCAGAAGTCTGCAGCTCTATACGCTTGCCAGGAGCGTTTTTTCCTCGTTGAAGTTTTGCGTTTGGTGAGATAAGAAAGCATTAACTTATCTGGTATCTGGTATCACAGACCTGCTCTCTCTCGTTTCACACAAACGCAGCTGCTGCCGTTTTGCGACTACAGTTTTGCTCACCGTAAGGGCTTATTAGATGACACACAAGTGCGATTTTCATCTCAGATCATTGTCTTTTGAAATGCAGTGTAATCAATATCGTATCAATATATCTAATTATTTACTGATTTGGCAAGTAGTCGTGCAATAAGTGTTATGATGTACATCCAGCCGGTTGTTATCGCAGAATAAAACCCTCAGGCTGATGACCCTGTCAGGGCCCGTTCTGCGATAACAACCGGCTGGATGTACATTATGCACTATTGTCGGTCTGCTGTTTGATAAGGCAAGCAACACAATCACAGATTCTATCTTCTGTGAGCTTCACTCTCATTTAACTGAGAAATGAACTTATTGAACAACTGCCAGGATGAGAAGACATCAGTCTCAACAGGTGCAGCTGTGGATGAAGCCGTAACTGGAGTCTTTTAAAAGCCATTAGTGGCTGTGGAACATTTGGTGCGTTCAGTTGCAACACTTGCTTGATTTAAATGTTTTTAAAAGAGTAAGAAAGAGGGGAGATTTGCATTTCGGCAGAGATGTTAATGGACACTCTTAAATGATGTTTATTTTACGTCGGTGTCCCTGGAGACCAGGACCTGACCATGGGAGTCACACATTGCACATTTTACTGTTTGTTGATTAGTTAATGGAAAACTTTTGTATCACCATTTTACTGTTTATTAGAGAGAGAGAGAGAGAGAGAGAGAGAGAGAGAGAGAGAGAGACAATCCAGATATGCAGTGAATGAATAAAAGAATCACAAGTGGAATAGCTTCATTTACAACCTTTTATATTTTGTATATTATATTTTATATATATAAAATATATATATATATGTATATATGTATGTATATGTGTACATATATGTATATGTGTGTATATATATATGTATATGTGTATATATGTATGTGTATGTGTATATGTATATGTATATGTATGTGTATATGTATATATATATATGTGTGTATATATATATGTATATGTATGTGTATATGTATATATATATGTATATATGTATGTGTATATATATATATATATATATATATATATATATACATCGAGCAAAAGTGACGGTAAAGACATTTATAATATTACAAAATATTACAATACAAATAAATGCTTTTGAACTTTCTGTTCATCAAAGAATCCTGAAGAATCCCATCACGCTTTTTATTTTAAAACATATAATCTGAAATAATCAGAATAACAATAATCATAAATGTTTGTTGATCATCAAATCATCATATCAGAATGATTTGTGAAGGATCATGTGACTGAAGACTGGAGTAATGATTCAGATTTGATCAATAAATTATATTTTACTATATATTCAAAATGATGGTAGTTTATTTCCACCACTTAAAAACGACTTTTTCATCTCACAACTCTGAGTTTTCTTCTTGCAATTGTGAGATTAAGTCAGAATTGCATGGCATGAACTCTGACTTTTTTTCCTCAGAATTGTGTGCTTATATCACGCAATTCTAACTTTACAAATAGTCTTTTTTCCCCTCAAAGTTGGACATTATAATGCAATTGCTAGGGGGGAAAAAGTCAGAATTGAGAGTTATAATTACCTTTTCTATTTTTATTTCATGGAGGAAACGAGCTTCCATAGAAAACAGTTCTGTACAGCTTTTTAAAATGTTATAATATTTCACAATATTACTGTTTTTTATCAAAGTGCAGATACATGGAGTCATTGTCTCCTACTCTGCCTGAAACGAGTCGTCAGTAATTCAGTCTCATTTCCTGCTCGAAGTCCTACGTAGGTTTGTAACTAATTTGCATAATGCCAGCCTACGGTCTTCATTGGCTGAGCAGCGTCTCTTTGCTCCGCCCTCAAACGCTGGAGTTTATCTGAGACTGGAAGAGTTTGCTTCGTGTCGATCATGTCGAGAAGACGCTGTCGTTACTGTTCATATCAAGTGCTGAAATTCAGATTTACTATTGGGTTTCTGACCAAATCCCAACCGACTGAGCCATCTGACCAATCAGAGCAGAGCCTCGGAAAGGCGGGGTTTAGAGAGACCTGTTCTGACACAAAATCTTTTCTTTGTTCTTTTCGAAGGATTTTCGGAGCCTGATGAAACCGGTGTATATTTAATACGGCAAAATGCGCTCGATGTTACAGTCACTGCCGCCCAGAATAAAATCCAACAATTGCATTCGCATTTAATTAACCCCATTTAAATTATTTTCTTGCTTTTTGAATAGTATTTTCTTTATCATTTTTTATGTAAAGCACTTAATTACCATTGTGTATAAAATATAAATAAACGCACCTTACAATAAAACTTAAAACAACTACATTATCATGTTAATATGCTATATTTTTACTATAAAACTTATGTCAAACTTGTCTAATATCTTCAATCTGACACACTTTACTTGGACCGGTTGTGCGATGTATGGTTTATATACATGTTGCTGCTGATTGGCTGACAAGAGAAAATCATCAGCTGGATAGTTTCCGATCTCCGCCTTGTAAATCCCGACTAATTGATGTCATTAACATATAATAGAGCAGCATCCGAACGCCTGCAGTTCTCCGACTCTCGATCCGCCACAAGCCGCGACCATAAATATGAGCGTTGGCGTGGATTTTAGTGCACGTTAAGATCAAATCTGTGGATCAACAAACTCCGGGTCACATCCGTCACACATGCATCTCCTCTGATGGAAAGTGTGCATTAAAGTGCAATGACCTGATCCCTCTCAGTGTGGAGTATTTACATTTCATGGATCATATCCCACACTTTGTAGCATTTTATGTCTTGTATAAGCGTGTTAGTCAGGATTTCTTGCACCAGTAACATAATTCACTTTCCTCCCCCTTCTGACCCCGAAGACTGCATTATTTTTTCCTCATTTTTAAGACTATTGTAAATGTAAATGACCTCCGTTGTGACTGGCGAGCATTTTTGCATGTGACATGATTATAATATTTACAGATTGAGGGTTTTCTGTCCGGTATAGTTTTGATTCGCTTAGTAGTATTTTATTTCTTCTGGTGTTTTTGTGCGTCTTTTATGTTTTCTCACATAGTCAAATAATTCCAGCTTGATTGATTGATTCGTATTTATTTATTCGTAAATGAATCAATTCATGTAGTTGAATTAATCCATTTGCACAAATGTATTTACATGTATTTATTTAATTGACATTTATTTACATGTAAATGTTTATTTATATGAATTAATTTACAGTAAAAAAACATTTTTACTTGTATAAATGCAATTTATTTAATTTAAATTAATTCATGTAATTTATGTATTTACATTCATTTATTTAATTGACATTTATTTACTTGTAAATGTTTATTTATATGAATTAATTTACAGTAAAAAAACATTTTTACTTGTATAAATGCAATTTATTTAATTTAAATTAATTCATGTAATTTATGTATTTACATTCATTTATTTAATTGACATATATTTAATTTATTTACATGTAAATGTATACATTTATTTATATACATTTATTTCAAGTAAATAAATCAATTCAGTTTCCTTTGTCTTTATTTAATTTATCATTTCAATATAAATACAATTATTATTTTTTTATTCATTTATTTACATATAAATAATATAAAAATACAATTTTACTTCTATTTCTATTAATTTATTTACATATAAAAAAAATTATATTAATTATTTTACATAAATATATAAATACAATGTTATCATTCATTATTTTCTTATTTACTCTGAGTAAATGTTCAATAAGGTCTTGTTCACCACACGACTGTCCAACAAAGACGGCTAACAAACTTGTCTAATAAAAGTCAAATATATATAAAAATATATGATAATTTTTTCAGATGCATGTGTAGATTCATATTGAGTGAGTGAGAGTTTTTAGGCTGAATCTCTTCTTTCTTATTGCGAAACATTTGTTTGATTTGAGGGAGATTCATTGATTAAAACGACTGTAATCCAAAGCACTTTCAGAGCGCCGTCGAGTCTTTTTAATTAAAGCTCGGGCCTTCGGAGAGAGTCCGAGGCCGATGAAGTGCGGTCTTTTTTAACACAGCCCTTAAATCTCGCTGTGGGCTGCCCTCAGTCACAAATGAATCCGGCTGTAAGGCCTTCCAGATCTCATTTTGGAGATGAATGCATAATGAAAACAGGGAGCGGTAGAATTAGACCCCGCTTAGAGGAGCTGACTCAGTGCGTATCCTGTCAAATCGGACTGTTTTATGGGTGGATGGAGCATCCGAGATAAGGTTTTACGGGCACCTCTGACCCCTGACCCTTTTCTGATCCAGATCAATCGGCAGAAAAATGTTACTGTTCAGAGATTCAGGACTTTTAATGGATAATTAATCGACCGCTGAGCTTTAATGGGCCATGAAAAGATACAAGGGCTGCCTCGAGTAAGAAAACATGGTATTATTACTATGCTTAATCTATTTACACTTATGCATTTTGCAAACTCTTCATCCGAAGTGCTTTATTTTGCAATCAAGTATGTATGTTTGATCTGTTCATGCATTCCCTGGGAATCGAGCCCATCTCCATGCGCTTCTGTTAATGCGTTATCCGATTTCTGAAGCCTTTTCGCTCGTTCTCATTTACGACTGATTTAAATATCAGATTTGTTTCCCTGATGAATGTGGATCGCGGCTCATATTGAGATCTCAGACCGGTGAACATCTCGAGTGTGTCTGCTCGATGAGATTAAACAGAACAAACTGCTTTAATCTCTTCCAGAGTAATAACCTCACATGAATCTTCTCCTGAACTCTCAACTGATCCGAGACGCTTTTATAGATCAGGGGCCGGATTCACAGAATGATTTTAAGAGGTGAAAATCAAGTTTTTAATGTGTATATATACACTCACCTAAAGCATTATTAGGAACTCCATACTAATACTGTGTTCGACCCCCTTTCGCCTTCAGAACTGCCTTAATTCTACGTGGCATTGATTCAACAAGGCATTCTTTAGAAATGTTGGCCCATATTGATCGGAGAGCATCTTGCAGTGGATGGAGATTTGTGGGATGCACATCCAGGGCATGAAGCTCCCGTTCCACCACATCCCAAAGATGCTCTATTGGGTTGAGATCTGGTGACTGTGGGGCCATTTTAGTACAGTGAACTCATTGTCATGTTCAAGAAACCAATTTGAAATGATTGGAGGTTTGTGACATGGTGCATTATCCTGCTGGAAGTGTCCATCAGAGGATGGGGACATGGTGGTCATGAAGGGATGGACATGGTCAGAAACAATGCCCAGTTGGCACTAAGGGGCCTAAAGTGTGCCAAGAAAACACCCCCACACCATTACACCACCGCCACCAGCCTGCACATGATGGATCCATGTTCTCGTAACGAGTGGTTATTTCAGTCAAAGTTGCTCTTCTATCAGCTTGAATCAGTCTCTCCATTCTCCTCTGACCTCCAGTATCAACAAGGCATTTTCTCCCACAGGACTGCCGCATACTGGATGTTTTTCCCTTTTCACACCATTCTTTGTAAACCCTAGAAATGGTTGTGCGTGAAAATCCCAGTAACTGAGCGGATTGTGAAATACTCAGTCTGGCACCAACAACCATGCCACGCTCAAAACGGCTTAAATCACCTTTCTTTCCCATTCTGACATTCAGTTTGGAGTTCAGGAGATTGTCTTGACCAGGACCACAGCCCTTCATGCATTGAAGCAACTGCCATGTGATTGGTTGATTAGATCATTCAACCAATTTATGCATCATTTCTATTTTTTTTATTTAATTTTTAGGAGAAAAAATTGACAGTAAATTTCCTAATGCAGTGATGCTGGAATTAGTATACTGATAACAGTTAGATCATGTGACCTCACCACATCCCGCTTCACTCCTCCATCTGTTGTACGTCAGCATCTGCTCTCGGTCTGGATTAGGCCCGCGCACAGCCTGTCAATTAAAATACGATTAGGAATAATGAGAAAGGGTGTCCCTGTTTTGACTCGAAACGACAAGCAGGTGAAAAACGAATCATTTAGGGAAAAATGATGGATTCATTTTGGCAGGTGCTCTTTCAGTCCGCGTTTTGCATTCTACACACACCATATGGGATAAACTATTCTGTGTTCCTGTCTCCGGAGCACTTAAATATCGACCCGTCTCTCACAGAGATCCCTAATGAAGAACCATCACACAAACTGACAGTCCAAGAGACTGAAGCCATTACGGAAACACAAGAGCGTCTAAAAGTGAAATGCTTGCTTAAATCACTTTATACAATTGAGACTCGGTTGCTTCTTGCAGTGAATTTCTTTATAAAAAATAAAGGTTGTTAATTGGCATTGGTGGTTGCATGAAGAACCTTTAAAGGGGATCTATAATGTAAGATGTAATATAAGGCTTCGCAAACAGTTTGATTGACAGGCGATCTGACCAATCACAACTGAGATAATGAGATAATTGAAATTAAGAGGAATCAAAAAAATCAAAAATCTAAATTAATTCATATCTAATTACACGATCAGCGATCAGCGTAACATGAGAAAAATTATCATTAGAGGTCGATTACGGTTGGAGTCAGATAAGAATTGAGAATCCAAATTTTATTAAATGAAGATGATTTTACAGAAGACTTACACGCACCATCCCTTCAACCGGGCTGTTGGATTCCTCCATTGGGCCGACAGACGGAGCTTACATTAATTAAGATATCAATAAACCACAATCATAAAAACCTGAGCGATTTCATTTGGAAAAGGGGAAAAATATGATATTTTATTCATTTACTTCATCATTACAAGCTATTCATAATTTACATCTTTATAGAAAACAAATGAAAAAAGGAAAAAAATATTAAGTTAGTTTTCTTTGATTTTTTAATTTATTCACAAAATTCTAATAACATTTTTCTTTTTAATTAGACACTATATATATATATATATATATATATATATACAGGGTTGGGGAGTAACGAAGTAACTTAGTTACGTATTTAAAATACAAAACATCTGAAAAGTGTTTTAGATTACCAAAGTGATTACTTTGAGTTTTAATGTCATTTAAACAGCGATTGGTGATTCTCTGACTCTGACCGTCTGAAAAAGACGAGTTCAGTTTCATGTTTTCACTGTTTTCATGTTTTGAGAGTCATTTTATTATTCACTCGTTACTGCAACTTTTTCTCACAATTAGTTTTTTCCCTCACAATTCTGACTTCTTTTTCTCAGAATTGCGAGGTTTAAACTCACAATTGCAAGTTATAAAGTCAGAATTGGGAGATATAAACTTGCAATACTGACTTTTTTTTCTTGCAATTGTGAATTTAGTATGTGAGTTTATTTCTCATAATTCTGACTTTTCTCAAAATTGTGAGTTTATTTCTCATAATTCTGACTTTATAACTCACAATTTTATATCACAACTTTATATCACACAATTCTGAGGGAAAAAGTCATAATTGTGAGATAAAAACTTGCAATGACCTTTTTTGTGTTTGTTTCACACTTATTAGTATTCCAAAGTATTCTAAAGTATTTAGATGAAGTTACTAAACTTGATATATATATATATATATATATATATATATATATATATATATATATATATTATTTTCCTTCCTCATAGTAAAATAAAAATAAGAAGAAGGTTTTCATAAATCTCCTAGGCAAGACATTATTATTCCCCACCTCTCCATTCAGGGCTTCTGGGAAGAGAAATGTTGCTCCGCCTCACAGTTCCCTGACCTTTGTCTGGCTGCGGTCACTTTTCAATGCATAATTCTTTGGGGAAAATCATTGATCATTTTTTGTAATTCTCTTTGCCAACACTTCTGATTTTTCAACACAATTCGGCCCTGACTCCAAGTTTACTGCATATGGACTGAGTGTCTTTAGTTCAAACTTTTATTGATTACAGGGATCATGACAGCTTTCCTCACTCTCCCGTATTACAAACGCTCGCATATCCAGTGAGTCTGTTGCAGGCTGTTACTTACCTTAGGGCATTGCTGAAATCCCTCTCACCAAGTATGAGCATTTGTAATGCTAATGATGCTTGCTTTAGCACTGCAATGCAGTAACCGCTCTTATCTTCAGCCAGATGAGCGCTATGTATGGTCACAGAACCCGGCGTGTACCTTTTTCAAAACCGTACAGGCAAGATCTGAACATTATCTATGATAGAAGCCCAAATGACGTTGACCGTATGAGTCAAAAATGCTGTCTTTAATCAGAAACATGTTGATAGGATGCAGGTTCCATCAAAGGGTTTTGCCACTTGCGAAGCTCATATATGCCGCTCGATCCCAGAACGGGGAATAAGAAAGTTCTGTCCTTTTGGCTCGTGTTGAAGCGAACGAATGGTAGGCCTCTATTTCGACATCTGGAGCTCATTTGGTTCTTTAAAATAGTTCACAATCGCTTGTTTATCAGACTGAACGCGGCTCAGAGAACACGCTGATCTATTTCGGTTTGCGAATGCAAAAAAGCATAAATAAGGATAACGAAATTGCTGAAGGCACAGAATTCTTCACATCGTTCCTCCTCGGGTTATTTTGCGACCCGTTTCTGTTATTATCGATCTATGCTTATTAGTAAAGAAGATTAGAAAGGTTAATTGTGTCCAGATGGGCAATACAGATGTGTCCAGATCGCGCCGAATCTTCAGTGTTCATGACACAATAAGGCCGTTAATACAGTTGATTCGATTACGACAGCTAAACCTGAGCCTGCGGTGCTTTCGAAACATCTCAAAGAGTTTTGTTTTTAATATTAGATGCATTACTGATCAAAAGTTTGGGGTGACGCATTAAAAAAGTGACATTTAAGAATCTGGAATAATAAAATGAATGTTTCCACAAAAATAGGAAGCATATTTGAACACTGATAATAATCATAAATGTTTCTTGATCATCAGAATGATTTCTGAGGGATCATGTGACTCTGAAGACTGGAGTAATGATGCTGAAAATTCAGCTTTGATCACTGGATATAAATTACAGTTTACTATATATTCACATGGAAAACAGCTGATTTACATTCTAATAATATTTCACATTTTATTGTATTTTTGATCAAATAAATGCAGCCTTGCTGAGCAGAAGAGACCACAACTTTTGGCCGATAATGTGCGTAATCATTTTCAGTTGGTCGGCCATTGGTTTACGAACCAGTTCATTCCAGCAAAATGGTTTTAAAGGGGTCCTTGATTATGATTTGACTTTGTAACTTTAGTTAGTGTGTGATGTTGCCGTTTGAGCACAAAAAACATCTGCAGAGTTACGACACTCAAAGTTCAATGCAAAGAGAGATATTTTCTTTTACAGAGATCGGACTACAACAAACGGCTGGTCGGAACTACAACGAGCTTCTTCCTGGGTTGGTGACATCACTAACCCCAAAATTTACATAAACCCCGCCCCCAAGAACACACAACAAAGGGGTCGGGGCCATGTTGGGCTGCTTTAGAGTTGTTGTAGTCGAGTGTTGCTCATTTTACGCTTCACAAACGAGGGTCGATTCAAGGAAAAAAGATGAACGTGATGCTAGTGACGAGTGGATCAACTCCACAGCAACCACATCGATTTATCCACTAACCGTTCAGAAACGTCTAAAAGTTCCTGAGTCTCTCCATCCGTTTGAACACTTTCCTCATTTTGTCTGCGTGAGATTCTCCAGCTTTGTTGCTGTTGAGCTGTTAAAGCTCCGCCCTCTTCTAGAGCAGCAGCTCATTTGCATTTAAAGGGACACACACACAAAACGGCGTGTTTTTACTCACTCCCAAATAGGGGCAAATTTGACAAGCTTTAATAAATGATCTTGAGCTGAAACTTCACAAACACATTCGACACCATTGCATCTTGTGAAAACAGCATTACAAGTCTCCTTTAAAGATGGTTTGAAGAGTGGATTTATCTTTTAATGTGTTGTACACTGTTACAGAGAGCATCATTTAGAAACTACTTCAATCTTTATTTTATGCTCTAGGAGGGAAATTGAGGTTAAAGTATAATGATTCCTGAAATGGAAAAAGTGCAGTAAATTTATATTCACTGCATTCTCCTAAAAACGGTGGCAGTGTAGAAACTGCAGGTAAACTCCAGCTGTATGTCTTTTGAACTGTCAATGCCAGCGACTGCCGGTACCAGAGCGATATATAATTCATATTTCTGCCAGGCTTATGGGTTTAATGTATTCTGAATCTGGCCGCCCGGAATCTTCCACACAACGGAAGTGGAGCACGTGACATTGGGGCGAACCGTTC
>CM074308.1:9642149-9664649 GCA_037194245.1 Opsariichthys bidens
ATAACTCACAATTCCGACTTTATATCTCACAATTCTGACTTTATATCTCACAATTCTGACTTTATATCTCACAATTCTGACTTTATATCTCACAATTCTGACTTTATATCTCAATTCTGACTTTATATCTCACAATTCTGACTTTATATCTCACAATTCTGACTTTATATCTCATAATTCTGACTTTATATCTCACAATTCTGACTTTATATCTCACAATTCTGACTTTATATCTCACAATTCTGACTTTATATCTCACAATTCTGACTTTATATCTCAATTCTGACTTTATATCTCACAATTCTGACTTTATATCTCACAATTCTGACTTTATATCTCATAATTCTGACTTTCTATCTCACAATTCTGACTTTATATTTCATAATTCTGACTTTATATCTCACAATTCTGACTTTATATCTCAATTCTGACTTTATATCTCAATTCTGACTTTATATCTCACAATTCTGACTTTATATCTCACAATTCTGACTTTATGTCACATAATTCTGAGAAAAAACGTCAGAATTCTGAGATAAAAAACTGCAACTTTCTTTTTTTTCCAGTGGCGGAAACGGGCTTCCATATGTAAGTACAGTAGAGAGCTTGTTCCTGACCGCTGCAGATTCATTTCAGTGTTGATACTGTTGACATAAACACACATCATTTCGAGCCTGAGGACGTGAACATCTCCGGTAAGGGTTGCCATCTCTTAATTACGGTAGTTATGGCGTGAACGCACCATAAACTTGTTGTTTTGATTCGGTTGCGACTGCAAAAGATGGCCGCTGTTTGTTTGTGGTGCTCCGCGACTGACTTCTGTCTGCATAAACTGCGTCATGAAACGCACGACGTCTGCGCGAAGGGAATATAAACATACGTCGACAAGCAGGTACGACATTGTTTTATTTCTTTCGGAGCGAATATAATGATCGGATGAGCATTTTAGGGTCCTACACCTTCCACAGAACATATAAAAATACATTGCAATCAGGAACTGAGGTTACAAAAAGTTATTCTCAGATTTATCAATTATTATCAGTAACTACAGCGACTTTTAACTGTTCATTTAAAGTCAACAATTTGTCACAAAACAAGAACATTACGACCACAATTTACACTTTATGAAAGAAAAAGTGTGGTATGTCTGTTCACAGGAATTTACATCCCTTCATCTTACAAATGTATGGCGGCGTCCACAAGTCTGACTACATATATATATATATACTATAATAATAGCCTACTTATTAATATTCAAAGCTGTCAGAAGCCATAACGCAACTGAGATGAATGAATGCTAAGGGAAAGCTGCTCTGTCCAGGTGAAATGTGTCACAATACAGATCACAAATGAGTTTTTCATGTTGATTTTAATGATTTTCTGGGACCGGTGACCAGAACTAGACCAGAAAACAAAATCTGGATTGCATTTAGCATGATTAAAGTGTGCCACGTGAAGGGTGAAGTAACAAACGGGGCATAATCGGAAGACAAATACCTTACAAAATACCTACATTTGTGTAACATTCTGTGTGTAACATTCTGAACTTTTACCATTAATCCCTTTGTGATTCTTTATTTGGGTTGCAGCCAGACTTCCCATCTAGATGCAAGTGAGGTGAATTGAGGCTAAAATACCAATGCGATCAATCAGGCCTTGGTGCAAAGCAAACACACGGGTGGGTTTAAGTGATGGGGTCGGCACGTAGAACATGTTAATAAAGACGGAGAAAGCCAGATCGAGAGAGCGGCGGGATGCGAGAGATTTTCTGTCAAGAGCTGCGTGGGTAAGATTTATCTCTCTCTAGACTTAATAAGCTGATGTTTCTGCTGAGCATGCGGGTATTTGTTGCTTTAATCGCCATCATTTCATGCATATTTTTATCTCTGTTCCCTGTGGAACTGGTCTGGAGAAGGGAAAGTTATTTGGAAGTTTGTCTTTTGTTTTAAGGCAAACAAATTATTATTAGTATTATTATTGTTATTTGTTTCCATAACATCCAAAATACACATTCAAGTTACATTTACTTGCATCTTTTCTCTCAGAGTTCAGTAGCGCTGACATGTTTTTATCATTTGCAACATATTATTCCTGAAAACACAGGTTGTTGACCGTATTTTCTGATATTTGGAGTGATAAAAAGAGAATTCCACTGTAATGTGTCGACAATATGTGCAGGATTTTTTGGACCTTGCTTAATCCAATGTTCATGGAAATTGTGCAAATAAATGCATGATATTACCTAAAGCAACATTTCATAAAACTTTGGACTAAAACTAGAGGAAATATGTGTTGGTTAAACTTTTACCCTATTTTTAGCCTATTCACCTTTAATGTCTTGCCTTAAAAGGGACATATAACAAATAATTATATAATAATTTTAAATATATATATAAATAAATTTTCTTTGTTTAAGTGCTATAATTGGGTCCCCTGTGCATCTATCAACACAAAAAATGTGAAAAAGGACAAGCCTTCTTCCCGAGTCTCTCCATCAGTTTGAACACTTTCCTCATTTTGTCTGCGTGAGATTCTCCAGCTTTGTTGTTGTTGAGCTGTTAAAGCTCTTCTGGAAAGGGGGCGGGGAGCAGCAGCAGCAGCTCAGTTGCGTCCATCTTCAGGTTCTTTAAATGGGACACATCATGGAAAACTGAACTTTCCTTGCTTTTTTGCCATAAGAATTCAAAGTACTACAGTAGACGTACTTTAATGCCAGATATTTTACATGCTTTTATTTTTGAACATTTTTATGTTTTTTGAGAACGAGGTTGTTGGTATCCGGCTAATTTGTCGTTTTATCACGGTGCAAGAAGTCTTTACGAACATTATAAGTCCAAAAATAAATTCTAGAATGTGACTTTTTAAACCGAAACCAATGAGATTAAAGAGCTTTTGTGACCTTTCTGCTCTCAGATGGGCTTCCTCCATCAGAAGATGAGCAGTTCGGTTTGAGTACGTCTTCACAATTCTCTGATCCCGCCTGAATCCCTCTGAAGGTTTGAATAAATCCCTTTTACATAAGCCTGCCCTTCCGCTGAGTCAAACTCTCAGACCTCCAGTGATTGGTCACAGAGTTCATCCTGTCGTACTTCACAGTGGCTTCCTGCTACTCTGTGATGGAAGCATCAGTCAGGTTATATTTATTTAAATCACAGGTTTCCTTACACATATTAATAATAGCTGTAGTTACCAGAACTTTACCGTAAAAAAAAAAAAAAAAAAAATGTTAGCAACATTTAAGTTTTACAGACTGAACTTAAAGAGGCTTTTTCTCATCTTTCTCTAGTGTGTAATGTTAAAAGTCCCTCCAGTGAGAGTTCTTCTCTGAAACGTGAGTTTTCTTCACAATTTTCCTCATTTAAATAATTAATGCGCAGAATAAAGGGGCGGGGCCTGCTTCAGTTGGTTCGTAGAGTGATGAAACTGGCGGTTATGGTAAGGGGCGGGGCGTTTCCCCAAATGACCAATCACAACACACCACTCCAGCCGACCAATCAGAGCACATTGTGCTTTTCAGAAAGAGGGGCTTCATAGAGACAGAGCGTTACTGACAGACTGGGAAGAGAGGAGCTGCAAAAATATGAGGAAAATAATCAACCTGTTCTAGTAGAGCACAAAAACAACATCAAGACTTCACATTTTAATAGACGAGCATGCTTTTAAATTATTTGGGCACTTTGTGCTTTTCAAAAAGTACAGATGATGCTCTGCAGGTGTGCTGGTTTAGGCAAGAGTCCAAACTAACCAAATATGCCACATAATTATCTGTCGTCTCACGCTAGGCAATTATTTGCACAGCAACTTCTGCCGATTCTCAGTAGGGAGTGTCGTGTTTGCAGTCATCATTAAGTAAGCACTAATTAGTGAATTTGAAACAAAATTGACTTGATGCAGCAGGATGTTTCTGTTCACATCTGTCTGAGAGAGATACAGGCCAATCCCTATTGTGTTTTTGTAAAATGGCGACATTAGCGCTTCACTTGAGTTCTTGTCCCTAAACAGCTGTATAGCGCCACAGGCCGTCTAACAGCAATAAACCACGACAAAGTACCGCTCCCTCGAGTCTGACTGAGAACACATCCGTGCGTTTTTTCTACGTTAATGTGACCCCGAGCTTGTTCCCGAACAGATGTTGTGATCTCAAACTCGCTGCGTTCATGTTCAGAATTAGTGTGTTTTGGAGGTGAATGTGTGGCGCTGTCATGGCGATCGTTTTAAATTTTTATTTATATCTAAAATGCTTTGGCCGTATTTGGCATGATGATTCTTTGATAGAAAAATGATACGTTTCTTGATATTAAAGTTGCACTACAAAACTTGTTAATCTGTGTTGCTGCGTGTTTCATACAGAGTCGTTGTTCTGCATGGATGATTTAAGCAAAAATAATCAGATTCGATTTATTTAGTGGAGATAGAGAGATATTACAATATACAAATGTATGCAAAACAGATTTTTTCTGCTAGATGAACTACAATAAAGATTAATGCATACTAAAATATATCCTTTTGTTTTTCCTGCTTAATTTTATTTTTGTTTGTTGCTTTGTTTGCCTCTGTTTACTATGAGCATTACTTTACCGTACATAATTACATCGACTGCTCACACATGAAGAACTGATTCAGAGTACTAGAACTAATGTGTTTTCATTCTCATCCAGCAGATAAAATGATGCAAATTCCAGCTTCGGTTCGGGTCAGGTACTTTCTACGATCTAATTTCCTCCCTCAAATCCCTGTAAAGTTGAAGACGTCCTCGGACTGATTCTGTTGTAATGGTACTTTGAGCCTTTGCTGCTTAATAATTCAAAAAATCCACAGCTGGGTCACTGTAAAAATAAATAAATAAATAAATAAAAATAATCGGTGGAATTTTTCACGGTTAAAAAAAAAAAAAAAAAAAAAAAAAAAACAGCAGCTGTGATTGGCAGAACTTCACTGTAAAAAATATATTAGCAACATTTTAAATAATGGAAATATATATATATTAAGCATATGCATGAAAAAGTTTTTTTTGTTTCCTTTAACCACCTAGATCAGGGATAGAAAAGACCATTTACAGGCAATTTTACTAAGGAAATATCTGTTTTTGGCACCTTTTCAACAGTTATAGCGCCACCTATGGTCTGATCTCCGTAAAAGTTTGCGTTCTTGTTTAGAGTCATGTGTTGCTTGGGCTCACCTGTTTTCGGTTAGGAATGATGGGCTTTTTCTAAATGACCCTGTTATAGCTATGAAAAAGCTTTTTTTAATATAATTGTTGACTTAGAGAGTCTAGACAATTGTGCTGCTGTGGTTTATCGAGATTGAGCGAAAAAAACCAAATGGACTGGTTCGCAAAAGTTTAGGTTTTTTCAAAAAAATCTCCAATTGGATTGACAGCATATACAGTATATGCAAAGTTGCTCAGAAACATATGGTATGATAATTGTGAGCATATCACATAGCATAATTATATTCAACGCGCCCCCTGGTGGCCGATTTCTTTCAAATTTCTCACAGGCCCCTTTCATTGGCCGATGGAGACCGCGTTTTTTGAGATATGCAAATGTCCTTATTGAATTTCGCAATATCTTGGACAAAAACAACACATTTTATGTTTTTTATTTTATAGTGCCAGCAAGTGGCCAGTCCTTTTTTTCGCGCGAGTTTGGGGAAATGGTCTCGTTCAAACTGTTTTAGTAAAAGTGGCCATACCCATTCTGAATGTTTTGGCTTTTCGAAAATTAAGCAAAGTATTGACAAACGGACCACAGAGATTCTTGCGGCACCGGTTTGGTTCGCTTTTCAAAAAATCCAAAATATACCCAACTAACAGTTTAGGATTTAGGAGCAATTTCATACTTTTGATCGCTGTAGCGCCACCATCAGGCCGATCGGGGGCGAGCATTGGTGATGTCGTAGACGGTTTGAGCACTTCCATCGCTCAAAGTTTCAAGTCTCTACGACTTACGGTTTGGTCTGCCTGATCACTTTTAGGCGAGAGTCCTTAAAAAAACATTTTATGGCTAGTAAATAAAGTTAATATGCCAAATACATTTATAATATACTGACAAGCACCTTAAAAACGCATCACATGTCACATTCAGAGTTCAAGTGGTTTGCTAAAAGCTGCTATAAACGGTAACATACTGAAGTGTCAATGCAATTTAATAACACAAGACAACTGATTAAAAAAACTAAGAAGAAACAGTCATTTCGTATCGTAAAAACATCAAAGGTGAAGCGTGACAGAGGATTCTGGGAATGTCAGTTTACTGTAATGAACTGTAGATGAATTATACTTCCAAAAACAGGATATTTACTGTAAACTTAAACCTAAACTAGATCTAGAGTATGAGGTAACTTATCGTTCACCAGGTTTTTACTCTCAAAATTAGGATTGTTTTTGCAGTCTATGATCATTTCTCTTTGTGATTGTCACATATGTTCAGATAAAACTGATATAAGATTCCTTACACTATAGAAAATATGTATCCATGAGAAGGAACAGAAAGTAATATACATATTTGTTGTGCAATGATAGTCTTCCGTCTTGAATGAGTGGCTGAATCTGATGAAAGTGTCGGTGCAATTTGAGCAGGAGACTAACTTTGGTTAACTTCTGGTCAGGGTTAGTTACTTTCAGAGAAGAAAATGTTCCTCTCTCTTATCCGGGGTGAAGATTGCATCTCATAATGGTTCTTTGAATCTTTTCTGCTGAATAATTCATAAAATCCCCAGCAGCGTCATTTAGTATATTTTTCAAAATTGTACTATAATGAATGCCTAGGGAATGGAGTAATTAAGTTCTTCTCGGACTTCTACCCACGACACTTGTACAGTATAATATCTATAGAAAATGTTCATGGACTAATCATCCACAAATGCTTTTATATTTATGTTCTATTACAAAACACACATATATATTCACAGAAAACCAGAGATGCAAAAAGCTTGATTTCTCCATCACAAAGAAATAAAGTCTTGTTTTCTGAAATAATTATTCAATTGACTAAAACAAGGACACAATGTTGTACACGGAAAAAAACGAATCCTCTTCCATTTGTACTTTTTCACTTCAAATACCTAAAAGTCGAGATGCATTTAATGACTTCAGACGGAATCAAATTGAAGTGACTTTATGCTTAAAACGAGGGCAAATATCTGCCAATGGGATTAGAAAAATAATCTTGTTTTCCCTTTGAATGAAGAATGTTTCTTTCTGACCCCATTGGTAGATATTTTTCTTGCTTTAAGCCCAAATTCTCTTGCAAAATAAATGACGACTGATTTGAGAAGAGAGAGTGTGGAGTGATGCGAGAGACGTGATCCGCGTGTGTTTATTTTTCCAGTGTTGGAACATCCTGACGTCCCTCTGTTCTCCGCGGGCACTTCCACGATGCCCGCTCGGAAAACTCACAGTGCTGCCAGACTGATGAATCAGAGCTCCTCCAGAGACACTTCACTCCGTCTTACATGTACACGCGTAAACAAACACATGCAAGAATTGCACAGACACAGAAACAATTACAGGGGCTGCTTTGTTTACTTCGCAAACATGATTTTCCATTTACAAAAAAATGTTCAGACAGAGAAGAGCCGAGTTCAGGGGTAGTCGTGGCCTAGTGGTGAGGGAGTCGGGCTTGTAATCTGAAGGTTGCTGGTTCGATTCCCATGCCGGCAGGAATTGAAGGTGGGGATTGTGAATGAACAGCACTCTCTCCACCTTCGATACCATGACTAAGGAGTCCTTGAGCAAGACACCTGACCCCTAATTGCTCCCCTTGTAAGTCGCTTTGGATAAAAGCATCTGCTAAATGATGAAAAAAAAAAAAATTGTTCAGATGTAAAAATCCCATCTATTTGCTTTATAGGGAAACTGATCTGCAGTTGTTGGTTGCAGGTTCATGACTGGAAACCTGAGATGGAGAGTGTCTCCAGCTGCCTGTAGGTCTTCTTTCCCATGCTGGACAGGTTTAGTTCCATCTGTTAACCAGCTGACCCGGTCGCAGGGAGAGTTTGATGGCTGGTCGTGCTCGAGAGTCATAAATGAGCTCTTCGCTCTTGACTGATTAAACCCTGGGTCATTCTAATCCCCGGAGTTCTTCGGGCTGGCGGCAGAAGATCCGGACTCCATCGCGGCTTTCATCGGCTAAGGAGGCCATCTGATTGACTTATAAAACAACCAATCACAGCGTCATGTTCGGGGGCATGAAAATTTGAAACAAATTTATTTTCCTACAATAAAAGAGCGGCGTGTAAAACTCTTGGATGTATTTTAAAGTGTCAAACTTCACATACTTTTGAAAATCCAGCTGTGACGAGCAGGGCGGGCAAGAGCCCTGAGCTCATTATCACTCGCGTCAGCTGCGCGCTACACCGGTCTCGTGTCTCTCACGGAGGATCTCCGGAAGCATAAAAGGGGAGCGATTTCAGTGAAGGACGAGAGAGGACCGGGCCTGGATTTTATGTTGTGTTTTTATTATGTTTGTGTGGGCGGCAGTCGCCGTGTTTCCATTTGACTTTCGTTTTATTGTTCGTTTATTTGTTTGATTAAAGTTTTGGTTCGCCGATTCCCGCGTCCTTCTTCCCGTACTCATTGAACGTCGTTACACCAGCGTTTAGTTGATCCTGATGAGCGCACAAATTCGCGGATTTAAACACGATGGCTTTCTTCTTTCGTAATGGGGTTTGGCTTCACGACGGCTTTGTTTCTAGGCGGACCGTTAAAGAATGCAACAATCCTGGAAATCCTGTAGGATTCAGCCAATCGGAGGACCACGTTAAAACTCCTGAGGCTTTTACGAATCTGCTCAACAGCGCTCAAAGCATCACATTTTTAATATTTCAGAATCGGTACTTTTGACAACTCTACGGCATGCTTTCAAATCTCTCTCTCGTTGTACTTTGACGTCATACACCAAACGGTCTGAGCAGCGCCGAATGAATCAGCCATTTTGAACGAATCGGTTGGCTGAATGATTCAATGACTCAGTTGTTAAGACAATGCGTTGCCTTTACCAACTGATGCTTTTGGTTTTTTATATTTACAAATGGCTTTTCAATTCAGCTAGGGAAGTGATGAACGTGTTTTTGTTTTTGGTCGTGATTCTGACGGAAGTTCTGGTTAAAGACGTGAGTTTATTAATAGATTATTAAGAGTGAAATATGAGAATGTTGCGTAAGTTTTTAATGTTGTTTATACAGTATGTCTATGTGGTGAATTTGCATATTCATAGAAATGACGCGAGGGTGTAGAGTTGCATTCGAGCTATTTTAAGGCACGAAGAATCTTTTTTCAAGGATAAAAACGTTTAAATATGACGATGAGTTTTAAGGTATAAAATTATTGACTACAGAGGGACTTCAAATATAACAGAGATATCAAAGTTGCTAATTGCAGTCGTTGCATGTTTTGTTTGTTTTTTTATGGAAAGTTATGCATTAGTACTGGCATAAATGAATGCATTAGAAAACTAAATTTCAAAACAAGTGGCATTCGCAAACAACTGAGCTTTCTCTCCAAACTCATTGCTCAGTGTCTTTTAATCAACTGCTTTAAAACAATTTCTTTGAAAGTATATGCTTGTGCAATATTATTGTCTCTTTGTTTTAATGCCTCTTGATTTTTTTGCTTTATATTTTATTTAATGCACGAAGCTTGTCGTCATTAATAATTTTGGGGATCACTGGACAATTACAACCGTGTATTTTTTCACAGTTATTTCACGGTAATGTCAAAACGCACAGCAAAATGCAAGACTTGTCTGAATACATTATGTGATATAAAGAGTTTTTCAGTTGTGTGCCGTTTTCCATACAGCTTTGAAAAATATTTAAGAATGTTTTCAAAGTAAATCCTACATCAATTTTTTTTTTTACTGAAATGAAAGATGAGCTCTCCCAAAAATGACATTTCTGCCCATATTTTCTGTCTTTATGCGTCTGATGTCATCCCAAAACTGTATGACTTTCTTTTGTCGAGCGTAAAAGAAGAGACCGTACAATGGGAATCAATGGTCTCCCATTTTCTTTGGATCCCAGCGTTCTTCAAAATGTGTTCCGCTGAAGAAAGAAAGGCATGCAGGTTTAAAACATTAGATTTTTGGGTGGACTGTCGCTTTAAATCATGTTTAGATTGTTGCCGTGGTCTAAAATTACTCCCAGCTTGATATTTTTGTCGTACGGCCCACGCCTACTGCTTCGTCGAGCACTTCCTGTTGTTAAAGTTGATCTTAAATTCCCCAGCAATCCCTCTTCTGCATGTCTTTCCTTTGTTTATGGTTGCTGTTTTTCCCCCATTATTATTGGAGTCTGGAATTGTTTCCCTCCTTTTCCTCTTGTGTCTGGATCTCTCATTAGTTGTGTGGGTGTAAACAGTGAGAGCGACGGGGAAGGACAGGCAGGTCAGAGGTGAAGCCAACTGCTCCTAATTTCCTCTCTCATTGTTTACAGCTGATATGAGAATGACTTTTAAGACCGAGGTTCTTGAGAAAGCGAAATGAATCACGCCGACGCAGGCCAAGAGCTCAATGGGTTTTTGGGAGAGATTGAGAAAAAGCCCAAGAGACGCGAACAATGTGAACACGCACTGGATGATTGCTCCCCATATAAGAGAACAAAGCCGAATCACAAAACCTAATTGAAAGTGTTGTATCTCTTTTCAAGGCAATGAAGCAGCTGATTAGAAAGATAATTGAGCTGGGAGACGAGATCTGGCGGGGGACTTTAGCGGTAGTCTTGCATTTGGCAGTGTCGAAAATCGTAGCTCTGGCATGACGCAAAAACAGATTGCATGAGAGGGCTTCATTACGGACTCTTTAGCGGAAGACTCTGAGCTGTCCGTCTGCATTTGCATATTTTTCCCTGAGCTGAAAGCATGTTCTGCTGCTTCGCGTGTCATTGCTATGATCCGACACATGGTCCCTTTGTGTCAAAGGATTGTGCTCGATGGAGCATCTGCTGAGATCTTTGTAATCTTTAATTAATTTCCAGCATCCTTTGAGAGTGTTTCAAGTCACGCCTTGGTTAATGAGGTGTTTTGTGCATCGTTCCGGCTACGTATTATGGTTTATTTGCAGCTTAATTGGTTACGGATGATTATTTCTGACATGGAAAAAAAAATGTGATTCTGAGGAAAAAAAGTCAGAATTCCGTAATTTAAACTCCAAATTCTGAGAAAAAAGTCAGAATTCCGTGAGTTAAACTTCGAATTCTGTGGAAGAAAGTCAGAATTCCATGATTTAAGCTTCGAATTCTGAGGAAAAAAGTCAGAAGTACGTAATTTAAACTCCAAATTTGGAGGAAAAAAAGTCAGAATTCTGTAATTTAAACTCCAAATTTGGAGAAAAAAAGTCAGAATTCCGTGATTTAAACTTCAAATTCTGAGGAAAAAAGTCAGAATTCTGTAATTTAAACTCCAAATTTGGAGAAAAAAAAGTCAGAATTCCATGATTTAAACTTCGAATTCTGTGGAAAAAAGTCAGAATTCTGTAATTTAACCTCAGAATTCCGTAATTTAAACTCCAAATTCTGAGAAAAGAGTCAGAATTCCGCAATTTAAATTTCGAATTCTGAGGACGAAAATCAGAATTCCGTAATTTAAACTCCAAATTCTGAGGAAAAAAAAGTCAGAACTCCGTAATTTATTCTCCGAATTCTGAGGAAAACAGTGAGAATTCCGTAAATTAAACTCTAAATTTGGAGAAAAAAAGTCAGAATTCCGTGATTTAAACTACAAGATACAAACTCAGAGATCTGAGAAGAAATGTGAGACTTGTAAGATTCAAACTCACAGAAAAAAAATGATATATTTTTATTTCATGGCAGAAACAAACAAACAAAAAAAGAATTGTGAGATGTAAACTCAAAATTCTGACAAAAAAGTCAGAATTGCATGATACTACCTCTGAATTTTGAGTGAATTTTGAAGGTATTTTCTCAGAATTACCTCCAAAGAAAGTCAAAATTCAAATTAACTTGCAAATATGAGTTTCTACTTTGCAATCGTGATATATATATATATATATATATATACTCTCAGTTGTGAGACAAAAAACAAAATTGTGAGGAAAAGTCACAATTACAGAAACTTCCATTATTAGTTGTTATTTTTCACACTAGCACTGATTAGAGTTTTCTCACTGTTGAGATCAAACCTATTGCAGTCTGTAAATATTAGCCACAATACAGAATTATGATAATGATCGGCACAGAGACTCCACAGCGTTACAGAGATGCAGAAATATTGCAGCAGGAAATTATGTCAGATTCTGGCTCCAGTACAGAGACAGTCGTATCAGAATCATTAGGGTGCACAAGGAAACCAGAGGCATTCGGAGGTCCTGTTTTTCTCATGCATTAAACCCCGTGTGGTGTGGGATTTGGGCCAGGCCCGTCCACAGAAGAGGCACATTAGACAAAATTCCACAGCGGATAAAAATAGAGCATTTATTGTGTCCCTGCTGCCAGGTCTCAGACAATAGGCCGTCATCAGAGCGTCTCCTCTGACCTCTGACCTCTGTCTCAGCCCTGATCGTCAGACACCCTGCTGTGCTTCTGTTGTGATTCTCTGATCATGGGAAATTTGACAATCATAACATTCTGGGATTTTTGCTTGCTTATTTATTTACTTGTTTTTCCATTAATGTTTGGACATATGTCATAAAAACAAGTTCACCTCATCGTTCCATCTATCTATCCATCCGTCCATCCATCCATCGGTCCGTCCATCCATCCATCCATCCATCCATCCATCCATTGGTCCGTCCATCCATCCGTCCATCCATCCATCCATCCATCGGTCCATCCATCCATCCATCCATCCATCCATCCATCCATCCATCCGTCCATCCATCCATCCATCCGTTCATCCATCCATCGGTCCATCCATCCATCCATCCATCGGTCTGTCCATCCATCCATCGGTCCGTTCATCCATCCGTCCATCCATCCATCCATCCATCCATCGGTCCATCCATCCATCCATCCATCGGTCCATCCATCCATCCATCCATCCATCCATCCATCCATCGGTCCATCCATCCATCCATCCATCCATCGGTCCATCCATCCATCCATCCATCCATCGGTCCATCCATCCATCCATCCATCCATCCATCGGTCCATCCATCCATCCATCGGTCCGTCCATCCATCATTCTATCTATACTGGATGTCCTTACAGTACTTAATTTTTCTAAAAAAATTGACAATTTAAAGTAATAAATTATACATTATGCATGTACTTAATACATTTTAAGTAATAAATATATTTTATTAATTTTTATTATTACAGATATTAATATTTGCATTTTAAAAATTTTTTGGGGGGGGGCGTGATCTTTGTTGTAATGAAATAATAAAAATAGGCTTCATTTTTTTAAAGCAATTTTAAAGTAATCTTTTTTTTGTTTTGAGGGTGAAAGCTTTAAACAAGATTCACCTGTTTAGAGAAAATCCCATCGGAAAAGCCGCAGTCCACCTACTGGCAAGACCGGCCCCATTCCTGAGGCTCGAGCGCACAGAATGTGTTTGAGAGAGGATGAAGAGAGGATGAAGGCTCACCTTGCCTGCAGGGAACTGCTCCTGTTCGCTTCACACTGCATTATGGAGACGCATATCTGTCACACGGCAGAACGGTTAACTTGGGCCTGGCCAGAAATTCAGTAAGAAAAAACAATATAATAATAAAATAAATTCAACACAAATCAGAGTACTTAAGTCTAAGCCGTAGACAACAGCTACAAGCAACACTCTCAGAACAAAAGGTACAAAAGCTGTCACTACAGCAGTAAAAGTACACCTTTGTACCTAAAGACTCATTATTAGTACCTCAAAGGTAATTATTAGTACCAAAAGTGTGCATATTAGTACCTTTTTAAAGGGTACCATCCCAGTGACCCCAGGATGAGGATAGTTATTGCTATCCCGATCACTGAACTCACTTTAGAATAGAATCCTAATTAGAATTAAGTGTTGAACTGAAAAATGCATGTGTTGAAAAATCAAGCATTTTTATCTAGACATTTCCATGTGCAATGCATTAAGGATGAGTTATGGTGTTGTGAGGCCACTCTTGTCGCTCCCACACTGTTTTAGTCACGCAGGGAGTTGAAAGGGAAGTTTATACAGTAATTCAATACTATCCCAGCTCACAGAGACAACTATAAAGTACACAAGAGTTAAGTAAGTCTAAGTAACAAGAGGTTATACTACATAGAAAAAGACAAGAAACAACGTCACAGTTACAAAAACACACTGTTAGTTTAAAGAAGTCTTTAGTGTGTAATGTTGCTGTTCTTCTCTATATCAGTGTTTCTGAAACGCCTCTATCTTGAAACGCCTCTATCCTCATTTAAATAATTCATGCGCAGAATAAAGGGGCGGGGCCTGCTTGAGTTAATTAGTAGAGTGATGAAACTGCTGGTTATGGTAAGGGGCGGGGCGTTTCCCCAAATGACCAATCACAACACACCGCTCCAGCCGACCAATCGGAGCACATTGTGCTTTTCAGAAGGAGGGGCTTCATAGAGACGGGAACTAAACAGAGTGTTACTGACAGACTGGGAAGAGAGGAGCTGCACAATTTTACAACAATCTTAAACTCTGCCAACAGTCATTCTAGCACTGTTCATTTGCAATTTTACTCTTACGGATCCTTGGCGTGACCTCTCAGATCATGACCCATGCATTACGTTCCGGTTGATGGCGCTGATGTGAGGTCAGCATTGGTGCAGTTTAAGCATGAACTTTCACATAGATTTAGAGCGGGGTATTATTAGTTTTCAGTAGGAAGTTTTGACTTTTCTTTAACCTCTTCTTGACAGCATGTTTTGTTTGCGAAGGGTTCTAGATTGTGATAAGAGTAGGTTCAGGAAAGCATCTCTTTTCTGACAGCGCTTTTCAGATAAATCCACTCACGAAGTCAGTCTTGAATGCAGAAATATTCTGACTTTAGATTAAGATACAAAATATGATGGATTGCAGTGTGCATTCATCAGATACGCCTTATTTAGCTTCCATTCTTGAATTAGAAACCAACATTCTGTGTGTGTGTGTGTGTGTGTGTGTGTTCAGGGTTGGGGAGCAACGAAATACAAGTAACCTAGTTACGAATTTAAAATACAAAATTTGAGTGAGTGTGTTTGATTTGAAATGGGTGGTAATCAGATTCCAGTTCCATCTGAAAAGTGTTTTAGATTACCAAAGTGATTACTTTGAGTTTTAATGTCATTTAAACAGCGATTGGTGATTCTCTGACTCTGACCGTCTGAAAAAGACGAGTTCACTTTCATGTTTTCCACTGTTTTCATGTTTTGAGAGTCATTTTATAATTCACTCGTCACTGTGACTTTTTCTCACTATTTGTTTTTTGTGAGTTTGCATTTCACAATCCTGACTTCTTTTTCTCAGAATTGCGAGATTTAAACTCACAACTGCAAGTTATAAAGTCAGAACTGGGAGATATAAACTTGCAATACTGACTTTTTTTCTTGCAATTGTGAATTTAGTATGTGAGTTTACATCTCATAATTCTGACTTTTCTCAATATTGTGAGTTTATATCTCATAATTCTTACTTTATAACTCACAATTGCAACTTTATATCATGCAATTGTGAGATAAAACTTGCAATGACCTTTTTTGTGTTTGTTTCACACTTATTAGTATTCCAAAGTATTCTACAGTATTTAGATGAAGTTACTAAACTTAAAATACGTTACAAATGACTTTTTAAAGCATGTATTTTGTAATCTGTAGTGAAATACATTTTAAAAGTAACACACTCAGCCCTGTGTGTGTGGGTGGGGGGGGGTATTATGTTATGGGGACCCTACGTTATGGGGACCAAATAGGTATAATAATACCAGTAAATGTTGATCTTGTGGGGACATTTTGTTGGTGTCCACAAGGAAACAAGCTGATAAATCATACAGAATGATCTTTTTTGAACATCTAAAATAGCAGAACATTGTGTGATGGGTAGGTTTAGGGGTGGGGGGGTGTAGGGGGACAGAATGTACAGTTTGTACAGTATAAAAACCATTATGCCTATGGAATGTCCCCATAAAACATGAAAACACAATGTGTGTGTGTGTGTGTGTGTGTTACCAACAAGACATTTAGGTTTCTTATAGTCAATAAGAGCCTTTAATAGAGTTATGGCAAAGGTGATTTCACTAAATTTCTCTTAGCCACCATTGACAGCCCTTTCAAAGCCTCGGTTTCCCACAGATAGAAGAGACCGGGGTTAGTTGTATTTCTATATAATGTTTCTGAGGTTAGGTTTAAGACCTGGAGTGCAAAAAAAGCTACTGAATATTTACACCATTATGTCCCAGAAAAAAAGAGATTACCTTTTATCACAATCTAATGTAAACTGTAAACAATTCAGGAAAAACAAAAATGTACAAAGTAACATACAAAAATATATCCTTTCGGGCAACAGAATTGGAAAAAACTGTAAAAATTACAACACATAACTTGCCCTGAACACGACTCACAACTAGTTTTTTTTGTGTGTGTGTGTGTGTGTGTGTTCACCTGTTTTTAATTTAAATGTGTACTAATTTAAGGCAGTTTTGAAGGTGTTTAGACTCAACATTGGCTCATAATTTCACAGTTATTGATATATAGCCCTTGTGACAACTAGCCCCGGTCTCCTACAATAACAATATTTTCAAATTTGGAACACAGAATTATCAATAAAATAAACAATTCCACATGTAAAGTAACATTCTTTCCAACGTTTACTAATTATCAAGTACTTCCATTTAGTAAACACTACACTGTCATTTAATGTTCATGTATGTATATAGAACTTACAGTCTCAGCTGTATGGAAAATATACAGTACAATATCATATTGAATTTACATTTATACATGTATTTACAGGGAGTTTTGATACTGTGAGTCAAATATTTCTCTTTTAATATATACAAACAATATGTACATCAGTGGAGGGATTTGAGTCGCACTTAAAAATGCCTGAATGCCATCGGTTTAGGGGGAAAAGATGGCATTTAATGAAGAAATATAGCACAGGCACATTTTGTTGAGTTTTAAATGATCAAACCCTAGATATACTGAGAGCTGACTTCATAATTAAAGCCATCCGTTTATTAAAAGACAGTGAGTGTTTCTTCAGCTATGGGCACTTTCAGACAAACTCCCTTTAAACTTTTTTCACATGCTTTATATGTAGGGAACATACTGTATATGTCTTCACCGAACCATATTTTTCTGAAACAACAAATGTTTAATAGCTTTCTGTGGTGGAAATCAAGTTTTTAATGGTGTTTTTAATATGCTTTAAGACAAACCATGTGCAAATTCACACACCGCTGCTGAGTGTTTTCTGTTCAGTGATCTAAATCGCGAGTGTTTCTGACGTCACAAACCGACCAATCACATCAACGTGGGGCGGGCTTTTGCATATCATTAACTCTGACCGCTCTGAATATATATCTTCAGCTGATATAATAAATCCTGTAGATTTAGCAGGTGTATGATGTTATGATGATGTTCTGAGTTGTTCAGAGAGCAGCTGTCTGACTGTGAGACGGCAAACATAACATTAGCAGCTAAGCAATACAAAAAAATTAAAAGCGATACCATTGTGCAGCGTTTACCTGCTGACCAGAGAGGGTGGAGGCGGGGCTCATTAGCATATTCATAGATCCCTGTGTAGAGTCAGGCTATTTTAAGGCATGAAAACCTTTTTCTCACAGGAAAAAAAAAATGTTTAAATATGTCAAAACTCCAAGATGAGTGTTACGGGATGACATGAATGACAATAAACATTTTTGGAATAAACTGGCTAACTCTTAAGCGTGTGAAAACTGATATAATCATAATTTCAAATGATAAACACCCAGTTATTTCTCTATTTGCTGGCTCATATACTGGTTTTAAGAATGCAATATTTTATTAAGTATTATGTAGCATTTTATTTTGCATGCATTAAAAAAAAAAATGCATGCGAAAAGTCGGGATGTGAGTGAGCGCCCATGGCTGAAGAAACACTCGATTGTAAATCAAGAAAAAGCCCAGGATTAGTTTTCAGATTCCACTATTTCTTTAAATCGCGCCTCGTGAACGCGAGTGTCTCAGGCGCGCTGCGTCGTCAAGCAAACGATTTTCTTAAAAGACTTTCTGAAGTCCCTGTTGAAAATCGTGTAAATGATGGGGTTCACTGAGCTGTTGCAGTATCCAATCCAGAAGAAGAGCTTGAAAAGTGCCTCGGGCGGCACGCAGCTCTCCCCGCAGATGGCCTGGAGACTGTAGGTGAAGAAAAAAGGGAACCAGCAGAGGACAAACACCCCCATGACCACAGCCAGGACGAAGGTGAAGCGCTTCTCCCGCATCTGAGCCACTTTGGTTTTGGACGCGACCGCGAGCTGTTTGCTGCTCTGCTCCTGATGGGAAGCCCAGGAGATCCGGCAGGTCCTCTGCTGCGGGCAGCAGCGCGCGCCGTCCCCCCGCCTGCGCTTGGAGAAGCGCGAGCTCTTGGGCTTGCTGTCCGACGTCGCGCTCTCCTCCAGGTCGATGTCGTCCAGCTCCTCCTGTCCCTGGTTGCTCTCGGAGCTGTTGCTGCTCGGAGACTCCTTCTCGAACTTGGCTTTCCTCACAAAGCACGTCTCGGACTGGGACGGCTGCCTCTCCAGACCGTTCTTGGCCACGAATACGGTGGACGAGCGCTGTTTGGCGACGCGGTAGATTTTACAGTACACCGTGATCATGATGAACCCCGGCGCGAAAAACGACACCACGCACGAGGAGAGGATGTACCAGGTCTCGTCGTTTATTAAACACTCGCTCTCGTTGTGTTTGGTCATGATGAGGGGCGGGAATGAGATGACGGCTGAAATGACCCACACCACCGCGATCATGGACTTGATGCGCTTCGGCGTCCTCTTCAAGTTGTAGCTGACCGCTTTGGTGACGGACCAGTACCTATCCAAGCTGATGGCGCACAGGTGCACGATGGACGACGTGCAGAACAGAACATCCAGAGCCAGGTAGAACGCGCACCAGGTGCTGCCGAAGAACCAGTATCCCATGATCTCGTTGGCGAGCGAAAACGGGATCACTAGCGTGGCCACGAGGATGTCCGCGCACGCGAGCGACACGAGGAAGAGGTTCTGAGGCGCGCGGAGCGCGCGGCTGGTCAGAACCGCCACGATGACCAGAACGTTCCCAACAATGGTTACCAGGATGATGATGGAGACCACGAGGATGATGAACGCAGACGCCGTTTCCGTGTACGGCCACGGCTTTGAGGTGATGTTGATGCTGGCATCCTCCTCCGTTGCATTGGACTGAGTTACATCCATGCTGAGTCCATCTTTCTGACAGTCAGGTTAGTGTTTCCAGTTAGGTGGTGTCACCGGTGCACTGATACAGTGACGCGAGAGAAACTTGAGCTGTCCGCGCGCTCAGCTGACGCGATCGTCTCATGCTTGCAAGGTAAAAGCTGCTCATCGTGCACGCAGATGCTTTTAAAAGTCCCGAACGCTCTCGCGACGCGCAAAATAGAATTCCAGAGCAGTTGTGCGCGCTCTGTCAGACGCGCTCCAGAGAGGCGCACGCGGCTGTCTCCACTCACGCGCTCCAAACCGGACTGAATGCTGAGATGTGAGAGCTCGAGCTGGAGCTAATCACATGACGTCATGCTGGAGTCCAACCCAGCGCTACACACACACACACACACACGCGCGCGCGCGCGTAAGGACTCTCACTCTCACTATAGGCGTAATGGTTTTTATACTGTACATTCTCTCCCTACACTAACTCTACTCCTAAACCTACCCATCATAGAAAACATTCAGCATTTTTACATTTTTAATAAAACATTTAGTACGTTTTTAAAGCTATTTGAATTATGAGGACGCATGAAATGTCCTCCTAAAACATGTTTACGTCATAATACCGGTGTAATACCCATGACATTATACACATGTGTCCTCATAAATCATGAAAACAAACACACATTCCTCCGGCTAAGTTTCACATAAGTGCAAATTCTACAATCATAAATCACATTTTAATCCGTCTCTTAAAGCATTTGAACTTTTTTTCCTCTTTTATGTTGTTTACTTCTAATGTTGTTATTTATTTATTTCAGTTCAGTCTTCTCACCCCCTGGCTGTTGATGCTGCTCTTTTTCTGTAGCTATACTGTTTGTTACTCTGGTGTATTTTATTTGTTCGCTCATCAATAATTAAATTAATAAACTCACGCGCATGCACACATAGAGAGAGAGAGAGAGAGAGAGAGAGAGAGAGACATAATGTTTGTCAAAACTTTTCTTGTGTTTCTCAGCATCAGTCGTAACCTCATCCACGGCTCTGTTGTCTTAGATAGTCCCATGTGATTTTTATGTTTGTTTGAGTTTTGATTTATGGGTCATTTTATGAAACTGGTGCCATTTGTGTGTGAAAATAACTTTAGCAATAAATAGCTGATAGCTTTTACAGACAACTCAACATCCAGAGATTTTGTTTGATTTTCATGCTTTTTTGTCCCTTTCTCTTTCATCATGGAAAAGACTTTTTTGCAGAGGTTTTCAGGTTCAGCAAATTCAGATAAAAGCAAAATAGATGTAATATATTGTTAAAAATACACTAGGTTGTCACTCGACACAGTTTTATTTTACTTTTAAGTAATGAGCGAATGTGTGTAAAACCATCAGCGTTATATTCTCTAAGAAGTTCTCTAATGACTCTGAGCACAAAATTTGTAATGTCAAATTAAACTGTCTGAAGGAAAATTTATGCTTAGTATTTATTAAAATATATTAATTTATTAACACTCAAATGCATCATGTTTAAAGGGGTGGTGTGTTTCACTTCCGTTAGTGTGTAATGTTGCTGTTTGAGCAGAAACAACATCTGCAGATTTACCACACTGTTAAAAAATTACTGTAAATTTTACAGTATAATACTGGAAGCAGGGTTGCCAGCCAGTTACTGTAAAATTTACAGTAGTGTTCCTGTAATTTAATTTACAGAATTTCCCTGTATTCTCTGATTACAGTAAATAACTGTTTTTTTTTTAATTAGGAAGGGTCAATTTACAGCAATATTCTGTAAATTTGAGTCAAACCAACACATGACCCCAGAATGCATTGCAGTTTACAGCAATATGCTGTATTATTAAAAAAACAGCCAGCGGCTGTAAAATAATGCTGTAATTGTTACAGTAATTCATTACAGTGAAAGTTTACAGAAATCACTTTTTAAACGGCTGGTAGGAACTACAACGAGCTTCTTCCTGGGTTGGTGACATCACAAACCCTAACATTTACATAAACCACGCCCCCGAGAACACGCAACAAAGGGGGCGGAGCCATGTTGGGCCGCTTTAGAGTTGTTGTAGTCGAGTGTTGTTCATTTTACGCCGGACCGCTTCACAAACGAGAGTCGATTCAAGAAAAAAAGATGAACGTGATGCTAGTGACGAGTGGATCAACTCCACAGCGACTACATCAATTTATCCACTAACCGTTCAGAAACGTCTAAAAGTTCCTGAGTCTCTCCATCCGTTTGAACACTTTCCTCATTTTGTCTGCGTGAGATTCTCCAGCTTTGTTGTTGTTGAGCTCTTAAAGCTCCGCCCTCTTCTGGAGCAGCAGCTCATTTGCATTTAAAGGGACACACACAAAAACGGCGTGTTTTGCGCACACCCAAATCTGGCAAATTTGACAAGCTTTAATAAAAGCTCTTGAGCTGAAACTTCAGACACATTTTGGAGACACCAGAGACTGATAAAAATATAAACTTATATACAAATGTACCTCATGTAACTGGAAAGGCATCCGTTTCTATTCTAAATCTAAAGTCTTTACAATCAGGCCACAGTTCTGCTGAGCTCAGACATTATTCGACCTAAATAGAAGATAAAATTGTCCTGGTTATGAACACAATGGACAGTTTTGTATTAAATATTGAGTACTGAGTATTTAAGCAACGCATAAGTGTTTTCGGTCTCCCATTATCTGCGCTTCATTTTATTTTCACAATGCTTACATAAATGTGCTGCTCAGTTTTTCTTTTTCATTTAAATATTAGTGCTCTCCTTGACATTATGAAAATATCAAACTCCACAGCATAATCAGACAAACATTTGCATTTTAGATGAGTCTCACAAAACCTGTCAAAAGGGGGGAAAAAAGACAATTTTTAGGACCATAAGCATTGTGACATGTTTTTCATATAGTAAAACACATTTTCATTTACATAATCACCTCAAAAGTAACATTTTCAGACACAATATGGAAATCTGGAAGGAAAATGTGCTGAATTAGAACGTCTCCAGTGTTAGTTTCGTATATCGTTGATATTTTGAATTACATTTTATTTTTAGAGTTTCTGTTTTCATTTGAATTTAGTTTAAAGTTTTAGAAAATTTGTTGTATGTTTTTGTCATATATATATATATATATATATATATATATATATATATATATATTATTTCAGTCAGTTAATGTTTATTTTATTTCAACTAAAGAAATTTGAAAT
>CM074308.1:9667149-9724649 GCA_037194245.1 Opsariichthys bidens
TGATAAGACCTGGGAGGAAGCTAAGCGAGACTCTTTCGCATTTGGTGTGTGTATATATATGTGTGTCCGTGGGGAAATAAATGCATGCATGCATATGTAGTTTATGTATGCGTGTATAAAAAAACATTTCTCCTGAATGGAAACTGTGCAACCCAGTGTCACAAAAACACAAAAAGATTCTCTCGATCGAAATTCTCTTTCTCTAAATAAAAATGAGAATTTATTCTTTTTTTTTTTTTGGTCTATTTAAATTCTATTTGCAAACTCGCCATACAAATTTATGGTCAATAAAAAGGACCTCATACACCGTGAACAGCAGGCAATTACATAAACCTCAAACACCAAATTCAGTATTTTAGTTTCGGACGTGCAATTGAACGACAAACATTTAGCAGTTTTCAAGAGCTAAACTAATCATGCATCATGTCACTGGTTGTTGTGAGCATTCGTTTTTCTAACTTGCCTTTAATTGCAGCAATTACAAAGTATTTAGAAGCAGCGCTGCATTATGAAGACGGCAGATTGTTTTGAGCCCATCGCATTCGCAGGCTATCCAGGATTCTGATTATGTTCTGAGCAGATCTCAGGTGCCCCGTGGACATGCTGTTCCTGTTGTTTTTGCTTCTTTCGTGTTTTATTTCAGCCCACTGGTGGATACACATGCACTTCTGACAGGAGGTGGGTGTAAAGATTCGCTTCTTCCCCCGTACATCCACACCTTCCCCTTCCCTCGTCAGCGCTCAGACAAAAAAAAAAAAACAGCTCTGGAACGGCTTCCCAACTCCAGAACACTAAACAATGCATAACTTCCTGACTGACATCTCATTACTTCCTTGTAATGCATAATCAACAGCAGAATCTGCCAGTGTGATGTTAACCTCCATGTTCATTTTTGCATTATTCAGATGGTGTTGCACTTGGAAAAAAAGTTGGACTGGAAAAAAGGCGTTCGTTTGATGTCGTCCATATTAGTCACAGTGAAAGATGAATAAATAAAATAGCAACTCGTGCTACGATTTCATTACGCAGCGATTTGAGAAAGCAATCAAGTGGTCAGATGATCTTGACAGGTCAGTTCATCCCTTCATCTGCAGCTGTTGGGCTCAGGCCAGTGTTTATTATATTATATTATATTATATTATATTATATTATATTATATTATATTATATTATTTCATACTATATTTCTTATTAATTTTATATCATAACATTTTTTTTTTGTGATTTCTAGCGCGCAATGATCCATTTCACGCATTATATTATATTATATTATATTATATTATATTATATTATATTATATTATTTCATACTATATTTCTTATTAATTTTATATCATACCATTTTTTTGTGATTTCTAGTGCGCAATGATCCATTTCACGCATTATATTATATTATATTATATTATTTCATAATATATTTCTTATTAATTTTATATCATAACATTTTTTTTGTGATTTCTAGCGCGCAATGATCCATTTCATGCATTATATTATATTATATTATATTATATTATTTCATACTATATTTCTTATTAATTTTATATCCTAACATTTTTTTGTGATTTCCAGTGCATAATGATCCAGTTCATGCATTATATTATATTTCTTATTAATTTTATATCATAATTTTTTTTTGTGATTTCCAGTGTGCAATGATCCATTTCATCCATTACATTATATTATATTATATGATATCATATGATATTATATTATATTATATTGGAATGTATTATTTCAGAGTATATTTCTTATTAATTTTATATCATACCTATTTTTGTGATTTTGCAGTGCATTATGATCCATGTCATCCAATATTATATTATATTATATTATATTGAAATATATTATTTCAGAATATATTGACTAATTTAATATTCAATATTTACTAACTCTATTTATTAATTTTATATAATAAATATTTTTGTTTTGTGACTTTGTAATGAATATATAGTTATGACCCATGTCATCCAGCATAATATAATAAATATAATATAATATAAGATATTGAAATGTATCATTTCAGAATATATTTCTTATTAATTTTATATCCTAACTATTTTTTTACGCAATGATCCATTTCATCCATTACATTATATTATATTATATGATATTATATTATATTGGAATGTATTATTTCAGAGTATATTTCTTATTAATTTTATATCATACCTATTTTTGTGATTTTGCAGTGCATTATGATCCATGTTATTTAGCATATTATATTATATCATTGAAATGAATTATTTTTCAGAATATATTCCTTATTCATTTTACATATATTTTTGGTTTTAAATGTTTCCGAATCTCTTCTACTATAATGTTTACATTCGTATTTGAATGTCCGTTTTCTGATTTCATGTTGAATTTGTGCATGTCTATTTGTTGAAATGGCATTGCATTTCTAGCCGATTGGCTGATTGCTTTTATAGACCCTCAACCACTTTTAAACAAGCAGCTAGAAATTATTCATTACACCTGTAGCGGTTTGTCCCGCGAACGATGACGTTAAAGTCAGTCCTGAGATGAAACAGCCTTTATTATTGCTTCATTCTCAGAGGGAACATCCACCTCACAAATGTAGAGGGAACGTTTGAGTACAGCTTCAAAATTCCTCTCTGATGCAGTCTGAACCAACATCTCCACCTCTCCGTCTATCTCCGCTTGCTCGTTCTCTCTGTCTGGCCAGGCCTCCAGTAGAAATATGTAGCACGGCTTTGACAGCTCTGCCTGATGCTTATTTTTGGATTCCAGGAGAAACAAGCACTAAATATCGTGAGAGAGAGAGAGATATATCTGTTGTGCAGATGCTGGAATGATGTTCCTGCAACACAATTTGAGCTCATAATGTTCCATTATCATCCCATTTTCCAGGAATCAACAATATACTTCAATCTGAACTCAAAATATGTGTGTGTCAGTGTTACGGCTTTGAAGCTCAAGCAACTCATCTTTTAGAGTATTGAAATAGTCAAACTGATGTTTTCAGAAACCGTTCTATCTATCGTTCAATCGATCGTTCTATCAATCGTTCTATCTACCGTTATATCTATCATTCTATCGTTCGTTCTATCGATCGTTCTATCTATCATTATATCGATCGTTCTATCGATTGTTCTATCTATCGTTCTATCGATCGTTCTATCGTTCGTTCTATCTACCGTTATATCTATCATTCTATCGATCGTTCTATCGATCATTCTATCGATCATTCTATCGCTCGTCCTATCAATCGTTCTATCTACCGTTATATCTATCATTCTATCGTTCGTTCTATCGATCGTTCTATCTGTCATTATATCGATCGTTCTATCGATTGTTCTATCTATCGTTCTATCGATCGTTCTATCGTTCGTTCTATCTACCGTTATATCTATCATTCTATCGATCGTTCTATCGATCATTCTATCGATCATTCTATCGATCGTTCTATCAATTGTTCTATCGTTCGTTCTATCGATCGTTCTATCTATCATTATATCGATCGTTCTATCAATTGTTCTATCGATCGTTCTATCGATCGTTCTATCGTTCGTTCTATCTACCGTTATATCTATCATTCTATCGATCGTTCTATCGATCATTCTATCGATCATTCTATCGATCGTTCTATCAATTGTTCTATCGTTCGTTCTATCGATCGTTCTATCTATCATTATATCGATCGTTCTATCAATTGTTCTATCGATCGTTCTATCGTTCGTTCTATCGTTCGTTCTATCTATCGTTCTATCGATCGTTCTATCAATCGTTCTATCTACCGTTATATCTATCATTCTATCGATCGTTCTATCGATCATTCTATCGATCGTTCTATCGATCGTTCTATCAATTGTTCTATCGTTCGTTTTATCGATCGTTCTATCTATCATTATATCGATCGTTCTATCAATTGTTCTATCGATCGTTCTATCGATCGTTCTATCAATCGTTCTATCGATCGTTCTATCAATCGTTCTATCAATCGTTCTATCTACCGTTATATCTATCATTCTATCGATCGTTCTATCGATCATTCTATCGATCATTCTATCGATCGTTCTATCAATTGTTCTATCGTTCGTTCTATCGATCGTTCTATCTATCATTATATCGATCGTTCTATCAATTGTTCTATCGATCGTTCTATCGATCGTTCTATCGTTCGTTCTATCTATCGTTCTATCGATCGTTCTATCAATCGTTCTATCTACCGTTATATCTATCATTCTATCAATCGTTCTATCGATCATTCTATCGATCGTTCTATCGATCGTTCTATCAATTGTTCTATCGTTCGTTTTATCGATCGTTCTATCTATCATTATATCGATCGTTCTATCAATTGTTCTATCGATCGTTCTATCGATCGTTCTATCAATCGTTCTATCGATCGTTCTATCAATCGTTCTATCAATCGTTCTATCTACCGTTATATCTATCATTCTATCGATCGTTCTATCGATCATTCTATCGATCATTCTATCGATCGTTCTATCAATTGTTCTATCGATCGTTCTATCGATCGTTCTATCAATCGTTCTATCGATCGTTCTATCAATCGTTCTATCAATCGTTCTATCTACCGTTATATCTATCATTCTATCGATCGTTCTATCGATCATTCTATCGATCATTCTATCGATCGTTCTATCAATTGTTCTATCGTTCGTTCTATCGATCGTTCTATCTATCATTATATCGATCGTTCTATCAATTGTTCTATCGATCGTTCTATCGATCGTTCTATCGTTCGTTCTATCGATCGTTCTATCTACCGTTCTATCAATCGTTCTATCTACCGTTATATCTATCATTCTATCGATCGTTCTATCGATCATTCTATCGATCATTCTATCGATCGTTCTATCAATTGTTCTATCGTTCGTTCTATCGATCGTTCTATCTATCATTATATCGATCGTTCTATCAATTGTTCTATCGATCGTTCTATCGATCATTCTATCTATCATTATATCGATCGTTCTATCAATTGTTCTATCGATCGTTCTATCGATCGTTCTAATCGTTCGTTCTATCGATCGTTCTATCTACCGTTATATCGATCGTTCTATCTATCGTTATAACGATCTTTATATCGATCTTTATATCGATCGTTCTATCTATCATTATATCGATCGTTCTATCAATTGTTCTATCGATCGTTCTATCGTTCGTTCTATCGATCGTTCTATCTACCGTTATATCGATCGTTCTATCTATCGTTATAACGATCGTTCTATCAATCGTTCTATTGATCGTTATATCGATCGTTCTATTGTTCTATCTATCATTATATCGATCGTTCTATCGTTCTATCTATCATTATATCGATCGTTCTATCGATCGTTCTATCAATCATTATATCGATCGTTCTATCGATCGTTCTATCTATCATTCTATCGTTCGATCTATCGATCGTTCTATCAATCGTTCTATCTATCATTCTATCTATCGTTCTATCTATCGTTCTATCGATCGTTCAATCGATCGTTCTATCGATTGTTCTATCGATCTTTATATCGATCGTTCTATCGTTCTATCTATCATTATTTCGATCGTTCTATCGATCGTTCTATCAATCATTATATCGATCGTTCTATCGATCGTTCTATCTATCATTCTATCGTTCGATCTATCGATCGTTCTATCAATCGTTCTATCTATCATTCTATCTATCGTTCTATCTATCGTTCTATCGATCGTTAAATCGATCGTTCTATCGATTGTTCTATCGATCTTTATATCGATCGTTCTATCAATTGTTCTATCTATCGTTATATCGATCATTCTATCTATCATTATATCGATCGTTCAATCGATCGTTCTATCGATCATTATATTGATCGTTCTATCGTTCGTTCTATCAATCGTTCTATCTATTGTTCTATCAATCGTTCTATCTACCATTATATCGATCGTTCTATCGATCGTTCTATCTATCATTATATCGATCGTTCTATCGTTCTATCTATCATTATATCGATCGTTCTATCGATCGTTCTATCTATCATTATATCGATCGTTCTATCGATCGTTCTATCTATCATTATATCGATCGTTCTATCGATCGTTCTATCAATTGTTCTATCTATCGTTATATCGATCGTTCTATCTATCATTATATCGATCGTTCAATCGATCGTTCTATCGATCATTATATTGATCGTTCTATCGTTCGTTCTATCAATCGTTCTATCTATTGTTCTATCAATCGTTCTATCTACCATTATATCAATCACTTTATCGATCGTTCTATCGATCGTTCTATCAATCATTCTTTCGATCACTTTATTGATCGTTCTATCGATCACTCTATCGATCGCTCTATCAATCGCTCTATCAATCGTTCTATCGATCTATCATATTAGTCATGATCTCTTTAATTTCATGAACTCATTAATTTGTAATACAGCCAAATTTGAATATGACACTGAATTCATAACTAAAACATTTAATAATGTTTCAGTTAACATTTAAATACATTCTGTGTATTTTTCAGTGTAGTTTTCAGTGCATTGCATGTATTGCAGTGAGTGTCGTCTGGCTGTATGCTGCTTAATTTTAGCAAATTTTGTTTAAATTTGCTTACTTTTTTTAAAATGGTCATTTGGGTATTCCATAGTAACAATTATGCATTCTGTGCACAATATACATACAGTATACTGATATTATATCGATAAGTATGTTGGAGTGAGCAAGGCTGTGTTTTATTACAACATCACCACGCTGCACGCATGAGCTAAAACTACAAAAATCATAAAAA
Organism: Opsariichthys bidens; assembly: GCA_037194245.1. Classification (NCBI taxonomy): domain Eukaryota; kingdom Metazoa; phylum Chordata; class Actinopteri; order Cypriniformes; family Xenocyprididae; genus Opsariichthys; species Opsariichthys bidens. The sequence goes on from CM074308.1 coordinate 9,673,890, forward strand.
AACTTTTGAAAAATAAGGTAAGTTTGTGTGTGTGTGTGTGTTCTCCCTGACAGCGTCATGTCACCATGTCACGCCCCCTTCCTCTTCCTCCTTTTGCAGTGAATGTTTCTATCCACATTCATCTAGACTCTCGGGTATTTCCACATTCATCTGCCTAACGGGCATCAATCTTTAATTAATTCAAAAGCAGAAAGTCTCTTCTGAAGAAGCATATGACATAACTCACAGACGCGAGTACTCAAGGCTATATACCCGCAATTCCTCCAAAATCAAACTCATTAGTAGTCAGTACAGAACTCTGATAAAGACCGATAAAATAAACACTGAGCTGCAGTCATTTAAAAACAAAAACAAATCTAATTATGTTTCTGAAATATTCTCTGGGGAAGCTCAAACCTATGATTATTGTTTATATTCATTACATAGCCAATACATAGCCTATATTTTACACATTTCAGAAAAGCATATAAGAATCCTGTTCAATTTTTAAGATATTTCCATATGCCAGTATAAGTGGAGCTCTTACTGAAGTCTCTAATGTTGTTTTCTTCATCTGACCTGCTGACACGAGGCGCAGGGACCGTCATTACTGCATGAATTGGGGTTAAATGTCTCGCTCTAATGACTGACTATTGAAATAGCAGTTCAAGCACTTCAATTATACTGTACAATGCGTGTTAATCTGTACGATCTGTCTCTCTACTGAGTCATTTTCGTGCCTGCATACTTGATCCTTGAGCAAATATGTCATTAATTCCCAGATTTCACTGATGAATTCTGTGTATTCGTGCTCAAAACAAAGAACTCTAACTTGGATTGATTGTTTATTGATTAAGCGTGGCACCCGTAAGACCACGAGTTTGATTTCCACACAAACTATCATCATATCAGAATTATTTCTGAAGGATCACACGGTAAAAAACCCCAGAGTTAAATCAACTCTGCTCAGATAACATTTGGTCCCGCTCTAAATAGTGTTAAAGTAACACTGAAGCAGAGTTGAAGTTAAAGAGATCATTAAGCAATTAATTAAGTGATGATTGAACATTATTGATGAACACCTGCTGTTAACAAGCAGAATCACTGAAGAATAGAGAAACGCAAGAACTACAACTGACTTCAGCCACAGTCTTAGATGAAATCAACTGAAGATAAAAGACATTCAATCTCTGAAGAGCGTGACTTTAACACTATTTAGAGAGGGACCAAATGTTATCTGAGCAGAGTTGATTTAACTCTGGGGTTTTTACTGTGCATGTGACTCTGAAGACTGGAGTAATGATGCTGAAAATTCAGCTTTGATCACTGGATATAAATTACACTGTACTATATTTTCACATTGAAAGCGGCTATTTTAAATTGGAATAATATTTCACAATATTACTGATTTTACTGTATTTTACATCAGATAAATGCAGCCTTGGTGAGCAGATGAGACTGCTTTCAAGTTTGTTTGTTTTTTAAAAAAACCAACCACAAGCTTTTGAACAGTATTGACTTCATTATTTATTTCAAAAACCTTCAGCTATTACATCAAAGAGGCTCGATGTCTCTGATCACTTAATGAGGCTGTAAGCTTCCTGATCTCCAAGGAGTAAAATGCAGTTCAATTCAAAAGTGTTATTGTCTGTCCCCACAGGTGTACAAGATTGTCTTTAGACAAAGCCTGAACAAACAATACAAAAAATAAATAATATAATACTACTATGAATTTCACAACCTTCAGAAGAAAACAATCTCAGGCATCACTAGTTCACTAAACATGTTGAGCATTCTGCTTGATATGAGGGTCAGATGAGTCACTCAACTCCAGAATGTTCTGTAATGACTTTCTTTTTGCTGATCTTATTTGGGCCATTGATTAATATCAACCAATAGCTGTTCGGTCATTGATTTACAACCTTTATTAAAGAGCACCTATAATTTCACAAGATGTAATATCAGTCTCTGGTGTCTCCGGTGAAGTTTCAGCTCAAGATCATTTATTATCGCTTGTCAAATTTGCCTCTATTTGGGTGTGAGCAAAAACACGCCGTTTTTGTGTGTGTCCCTTTAAATGCAAATGAGCTGCTGCTCCAGAAGAGGGCGGAGCTTTAAGAGCTCAACAGCAACAAAGCTGGAGAATCTCACGCAGACAAAATGAGGAAAATGTTCAAACCGGAGTCGACACTGATGGAGATACCCGGGAAGAAGTCATCGACTAAAATGGTGATTTGCTCAAAAATAAAAAAAAAATAAACAGTGAGACATTTACTTTTTTCTGGAGGATCACGAACAGTTGGTACAGATCCATCCTTGAGTATACCAACTTTTTAGCAAAGCCTGCCTTTTAGTGCCCCTCATTCACAAAGCAGTCTGGAGTGGAAAGATTTGCGCAGACGTGAACAAGTCTAGGTCGATATTGAAGGTGCTTTATCTTCACAAATAAACTAATTCCCTCCACCCGTAGAGGATCAGATGTTGGGAGAAAATGGGTTTTATGTTCAGTCTTACATCCAAGGTTTGCTTGTTGTCGCTAGCTGCTCGAGCGCGGAGAAGATGGCAGACGGCACACAACTCGAGATGGCCCTCACTGCAGAACACGAGATCCAGGAGGCGAGTGATAATGAGCGTCACCTGCGCGCTGCAAACCGGTCTCGTGTCTCTCACGGAGGAGCTCCGGAAACATAAAAGGGGAGCGACGACAGTGAAGGACGAGAGAGGACCAGGCCTGGATTCTACTTTGTGTTTTATGATGTTTGTGTGGGCGGAGGAACTTCCGCCCTTTTACTTTCGTAAAACTTTACTTTCCCGCCTCCTTCTTCCCGTACTATGTTACAGCGAGGTTGGATCCAGATCCCACTCCTCACACTTTTCGCATCCCTAAACCTACCCGTCTCCGCCCCCTGTAACGTGCTGAGGGCAGAAACTGTGGTAATGCAGGACTGTCAATCAGCGGCTGTGGGCGGGGCCTGAGCAGTGTGATGTCAGAAAATCAAAACCGCATGTCTATTGAGACTGCTTTGGTTTAATGGGGATTAAAAAACCACCACTGACACCGAATAAAAGCCAATTTTTGCAGAATAAGTACCCTTTAAATCTGAACGCTTGTTAATATTAATCTAATAAAATGCATGGAAATAATAGCAAATTATTTAGTTTGAAGCGTCTAAAAAATGCCTGTAAAATGTTAATAATATCTTAATTCATTAATTGCATTCATGCATTTATTAAATGAAATATATGGCGTGATCATACTCGTTAACCGTCCTTTAATTACCTTTAACAGACCTTTATTACGTGAAAATTGCTGTTGTTTTTTTAGGTCACAGCTTAAAAACCCCATGACATCTAATGGTCTCATAAATCACCTCCAGTCTTGCCTGCAGCTGTAAATTCACTGTGTGATTGTTTGTCGTGTGGGTTTGAAATCCCGCAGTTCAGTTAGCGGGTCAGTGTGAAGCCGGCCGAGCTTCCTGCTGATTCAGACCGGTGTGAATTTACCAACCTCCTCTCCGGCTCCCGCTCGACTCACTTTCATCCTGGGAATCTGGCTGGACTCCCTGTTCTTCCAGCTTCAGCAATGCATCCAATCCTGGCTTCGGTTACCTCTGTAAACTCTAGACGTATATTTATCTGGGCTTTCATTCAAAGACTTTTTTATAGGAGTGCATCATTTGCAGTTTATTAGCTTTGTTTCATTTCTGTTCACTGTTTGTGTAAAGTATGATTCATGGTTCTACCTTCTTGAAGTATGACTTCAAAACAGATTTGAAAAGCACAATCATGTTCTTTGGGAAAAATAAATCAACTATGGTGTTAAGCATAAAGCTTTTCGTTTTCATGAAGATATTCCACGATCAACCGTCTCCCGTTTAACTCATCACACGATTTCTGAGACACGACCAAAGTGTTGTTGAAATTGAAAATAAAACTCTGGTTGTCGCTGGTAGACTTTGTAGATTTGTCATCACTGCGCTGTAAAACAATTGACCCTTCGCAAACAGTTTGATTGACAGGCGATCTGACCAATCGTAATCCGCCACACACACAAGACGCTATTTATTGATTAAACTGCTTTAAAAAATTACGATATATTATATATTTGCTCTGCGATGCATTTTTCACAACGTGAGAACATGATGTGTGGCAACACATAGCAACAGTAACTAAAGGGGGCGGGGCTTTGTGAACGGTCAATTATGTCATAATTTGATATAACTTTCCATGTTGCAGCCTTGTTCTATTTTGATTAATTGCTAGTCTTGTGGAATTTTTTATGGATAAATGAGTTAATAAGTTTTTTTTGCTAAACTATTACTTTAACCACCCGTTATGAGTTTTTTTTTTTTTTTGCTCTGTCTTGCATTTGATATTTTCCTCTGAACTCTGATGTGTGTGCACACAGGGCCGGAGAGGGAATGAGAGCGGCAGTGGAGGAATCATCCCAGAGAAATGGATCCTGACGCGCTTGCTGGGACCCGAGGCTGGCGATGTACGCTCATACCGCAATTATGGGATGTGTGGAGCATAACCTGCCAGACTGATGGTGAAAATGGAGGGAAGGATGAATTAATGGGGAAAAAAATGGCAGAAAGTGAAGGAGGGAAAATGGAGTTCTGGTGAGTTTAGGGAAATTATGTGTTTGTTTGCAGGGATAAATGTTTGGAGTGTGTGTGTGTGTGTGGGTATTCCCTACGTTACGGGGACCTAAATGTCCCCACAGGTATAGTAATACTAGTAAATGTTGATCTTGTGGGGACATTTTTTTGGTCCCTATGAAGAAACAAGCTTATAAATCATACAGAATGATCTTTTTTGAACATGTAAAATAGCAGAACATTTTGTGTGATGGGTAGGTTTAGGGGTGGGGGGGGGCAGAATGTACAGTTTGTACGGTATAAAAACCATTACGCCTATGGAATGTCCCCATAAACCATGAAAACACAACGTGTGTGTGTGTGTGTGTGTGTGTGTGTGAGAGAGAGAGAGAGAGTGAGTTAGTGAGTGAGTGAGTGAGTGAGAGAGAGAGAGAGTGTGTGTTTGTGGGTATTTCCTACATTATGGGGACCAAATGACATTATGGGGACATTTTGTGTGTTTCTGTTTGTACATGATGCATGTTTTTTCTTGCATTGTTTGTGTTACGGACATGAATTATCCCTTAAAGCAAGATACCAGCGGTCAATTCGTAGATTTTGGGCTAGTGGGAATATCTAAAATACACTTAAGTTTTTTATGTTATTGCATATTAAATGAATATTTGCATCTGAAATGTTCAATTACAATAAAAATCTGTTTTCTCAAAATGAGTACAACAAACTTCCACAGAGACGTTTATTGAGATTTTGTTCCTAAAAACACGTGGATGTTTCTCTGGCCGTTGAGAGTGTTGATTTATGGAGTGATAAACAAAACCGTTTACTTTATTATTTCACCAAGAATTTTGAATCTGGTTTTATCCAAATGTTTCGAGTTCTGTTCTGAAAATGTATGTAAATGAGAGCATAGCAACCCTGACCACCCACAACTCTCTCTTTACTGTTTTATTCGCAGAACACATAAAAATAGTCTTCGTGAAATCTCCCTGATCTTCTTTTCTTCTCTCCTCCACTGCCTCGCTCCGTTTCTCTATCCCTTCATCTCTCTCTCTCTCTCTCTCTCTCTGAACTGATGTGTGTCCACGGCTCACTCTTCAACCGTCTGGAGGAGTGTGTGTGTGTGTGTTTATGTGAGTGTGTGTGTGTGTGTGTGTGTGAGTGTGTGTGTGTGTGTGTGTGTGTGTTTATGTGAGTGTGTGTGTGTGTGTGTTTATGTGAGTGTGTGTGTGTGTGTGTGTGTGTGTGTGTGTGTGTGTGTGTGTGTGAGACTGTCGCTGTGGGTCACTTTCAGAGGCAGCAGGTGTTTCACAGATTCTCAAGCCAGATGAATTGACTTTCTCATGCTGATTTGATCAGCATTCTCGATTCATATTCTGAACGTTGCGTTCTCTGATGTTGTGCGGCAACAATTCAGTGCAAAAAGTATGCAATTTTAAAGAAGTGATTTTACAATTGTAAAAAAAAAACAAAAAAAGCCAATAATATGTCACTCTTTCTAAATCACAATCTTCATCATTTTTGTACACATCAAGTTTCTCTATCATTAACATTTAAATTAGTCTTTTTTTTGGCTGCTGTGCCTTTTAGAGGCTCTTTTCACATGTGAAATGAGCAAGTGCTCTTCGCTGTCGAGTCCGATCTAGTGTTTATCTGCTCCATCCTCCTATAACAACCTCCCTGCAAAGCCTGAATTACATTGTGACGCATCAAAGGTCACACAGATGCGAATATTTCAGGGCAAATTTAAAAGTATGCAGTCTTTTTTTGTTTCAATTGAGGGAAAAAGTCAGAATTGTGAGATAAAAACTTGTTCCACACTTATTAGTATTCCAAAGTATTCTAAAGTATTTAGATGAAGTGACTAAACTTGAGTAATGTAACGAAATACGTTACAAATGACTTTTTAAAGCATGTATTTTGTAATCTGTAGTGAAACACGTTTTAAAAGTAACACACCTATTGGATCATAAAACTGTTTAAATATCTTCCTAAGACATATTATTGGCAGATATTGATATTTATATGCATTTTATGTACATATCAGCTATACTTTTACATTACAATTTGCATTGCAAGCATATTTTTTGTCCATATAAATATCAGCATCTGCACCAAATTGCATATTTTTGCTCAGTTTGGTCAAAATATGAAATTCTGAATAAAACTGAGCTGTTTTTTCCTCCTCGAATTTGAGCTCCATCTTCTCACGGTATCATATGAGCCCTAAAACCCTGACAAATCAAATATGATACTCCACAAAAAACTCATATTTTGTTCAATAAACTGTTCCACTATTACAACATTTATATATATATATGCAGATAGTCCTGAAAGATCTCATGTGTTTTTATGAATAACAATAAAACATATAAGTACATTTTTTTTTTTACTTAATGTCATTTACAGCAAGAAAACAAAATGCATTCCCACAATGCACCTGCAAATGATTGCATTCGATACCAACGAATCGGTTCTGACCAATGAAATGAAGTGAAATCAGCTCTACAAACCTTCAGACGCATAAATATATGACAAACCCCTTTGATTCCCGACGGTTTGTTTGGCTTCAGTATAAAAGTTTGGAGAGGCTTCTGAAAAACTCCCTTCATTCAGAGGAGAGGGAGATCACATGAGCGCAGGCTCCTGCAAAAAATATCACGGATAATTGAACAGGTTATGCTTTTTATATACACGATCGTGATTGCCAAGAAAAATTCTTTCGTATTTGAGGATGATAAATGAGATTTAGTCTGATTACTGCGGCGAGAGAGCTGAATATTTTGTCCATGTATGGGACGGTGTGACTCGTCTGAGGTTCCAGATTCATGTGAGACCTAATTTGAATTTAACTGCTATCAAAGACACAAAGTTCTTTTGCTCCAGATGCACTAAAAGAGAGGAGTCCTAAACTATTGTTTGGAGGCTGTGGATGGTTGCCAGGGCGTTGCTATGGCAATCTGAGTGGTTGCTATGCAATTGCTAAGACTTAAAGGGCCCAATGAAGAGTCCATCCTCAAGTCCTTCATATGGCTCAGGAGATTCGTGAGATGTCCGAAGCACAAATGGTGCAAATGAAAGTTTAAAACTCACAAATCACTGACCCTTCAGATGCAAGCTCTAATAGCGTCGCTTCCTCTCCATCTGTTTAATGACATGATTCAGTGAAGCGCTCGGCCTCGCTGTGGTGTCATTTTCAAGGCAGAACAATCTCAGTTTATGTGCTGCTGAAAAACCTGGCATGGTCTGTTTATAATAATTATTATTTTGTGTGAACTTGACAAGAATCCTCCAAACATGTTGCTAAGAAAAGTTGTTTTGTTGACTTTACTAAGATTGGAAACTCTCATTTGGTGCATTATTATGATATTAAAGGTTGAAATGAACAACAGAGCTGTAACTTGATATAATAAGTACACTCAAATCAAAACTGTTTTGTCTTTTTTAAAATTTATTCAAACAAACACACATGATTAACAGTAAATAAGCTCCTCTCTGGTGTTTTTATGGCTAAAAAACTTTTCTGGGGTTAAAGTGACGTTAAGCGACACTGTTCTCAAGCTGATTTATTGACGTGTGTCCGCGGTTAAAATGCCGATTGAACTGATTACTGATTACAGTTACATCTGAAAAGTGATTACTTTGAATTGTAATGTCATTTAATAACGTGAGACGCGATTCCTTTCGGCATCTTTCAACATTCCTTCTGATGTTCATGCATGTTTTTTTCTTGCTACATTTGTATCGCGCCGCCATCGGAACTGACGTGTCACGTGACATTTAAGAAAACGCCATTCGTTGTTTGAATTTCATGATAAAATGGGCAGTTTGAAAGCTGAGACGTTGTTTCTTATCAGAAGTAACAAAGCTCTTCTTTTATTGAATATTGGATGGGAGGCGGCTATAAAATGTTTGCTTTGAACTACGGGTGATTCATAGGGTCAAAAAGCCGCTATTAATTGTCAATGCGTTAATTTTTTTAAACTTTGATAGCCTGAAATTCAATGAAAAACATGAATTGCAATCTGACATGTTTTTTCCCGCCACACCCTTTTGATTGACAGGATGAATCGCCCCGCCCCCTTTAGTTACTGTTGCTATGTCCGCTCTCACGCCACACATCATGTTCTCACGGATTGAAAGAGGACACTGACAACGTATGAAACAGTTTCATATTTCAAATATTGCACGTTTGATCAATAAATAGCGTCTAGTGTGTGTTTAATCGCTGTCGCTCCTCGATCGTCTCTTCAGGTCATTTATAGCATCAAATAAACATGAATGAACATCAGAAGGAATGTTGTTTCAAGCACCGTTCATCTACTGACTCCCCCGACCGCTTTGACCGACAAAATGACGGATTATGATTGGTCAGATCGCCTGTCAATCAAACTGCAAGCGAAGGGTCAATTGCGATTGTCTTTTCTTTTGCAATTATTATTGTCTTTACCAATTGTACCAGTGCACACATCAACAGAGAAGAGATGCTATTGCGAGGAGATTCTGGGTTATGATTGGTCAGATCACCTGTCAATCAAAATTAGGCCTGCCGTAATTGCGAGACACGTGGACCGGGAATTATGCGTTTTGCCTTCCAGGTCTATTGTACTTTAAATAATAACGAAGAAAACCTTTGCATTATATGATTTAAAGACTTTATTCGGGTTCTTCTGTACGAGAACATGAAGCTGCAAGTGTTTCAAACACAAATAAAGCGGCGCATCTTTCCTCTGCCTGAACACGAGAGCGACAGGCGTGTTAATCGATGGGAAACAGCTTTCAAGTTCAGGGCAGCGTCTCTTGTCACTCTTAAAACAGGCCGAAATAACACAGAGCCATTAATTACATCTGTTTCCTCTTTCCTCTGCCACAGAGCACATCAAGCCCCGGAGGATGAATGTCACTGATAATTGGTTCCTCGTAAACCCCATCATTTCACGAGAAGGGAGGCGCACAGGAGTTTGAAGTCAAGTATGCAAGTATGCAACATGGTGCATGCTTGATGTTTAATATTTGAGAAAGAAGTTCCAGGAAGTTTGGTCACAGCTGTCACAACATTTTGATCATAAACACAAGTCAGTCTAAATGCATTGCAATGGCTCCCTCTAGTGGGATTTTATAGAGAAAGTTGGGGCCGAGAAGTTACAGTTTTTTTTACAGACGCTGGGACAACGTTTCTCAATACTCAGGTCACTTTTGCGAAACTCTTCTCACAGTTCTCCTAACAAACTTTCAGCTTGGCAAAGCACTTCATTTCACATTCAAAATGCGCTACAACTACCAAAACACTTTCTTCAGGTCTCAAATCAACTCCAGAACACAAGCAAAGCTTGACATCTGACAAACACACTTTGTCAGACACATCTCTGTTTATAATTCACCGCAATATATGGTACTAGAATGAATCAGACATGATGCAGAATTCGTCAAAATTATTTAAAAAAATATAATATAATAATATATATTATATTATTTTTATATAATATTAAAAAAATTATAATAAATGTTGTTTATTTTTTATTTATTTTTTTTGCACCGAGTAATTCCAAAATACAACAATTTGTACACACACCATCCACTGATAAAGATGCAGTAGTAATGCTAATCTACTCGGCCTTCTCCGTTTGGCCACAGCTTCTCATCCACATCCCATCTAATACACCTAGGAAAGAATCTTCTGCTGATATGTCCAGGCATACAGCAATATTTGCATCCAGGAGGGACATTTGATCATGTGGATGGTGGTCATCAACCTTCCACCTCCATGAGGAAAAGAATTCCTCTATGGGATTGAGGAATGGAGAGTAAGAAGTGACTCCATTCTGGGATGGGCCTCAAATGCACAAATGGTGAAATGCCACATTGTCCCATGCAATTATAAAATAAAATATATAAATAAATTACTGTAGGCATGTAGCAAATTGCTGTCTTATTCAGTTTTGCATTATGTTATTGTTTTGAACATCAGTTTAACAGTTTTGAAAGCATGTGCAAATTGGCCTGTACGTACAAAGAGTTTTGGCAGTTGTCGTGTCTGAGTGAGAAAAGAATTCATGAAATTTGAGAGATGTAGTCATTGCATGCATTTTGTGGCAAAGCAATGATAATTGATCCTCAGTTTAGCCCACATAGACTTCTGTTGTGCTCGCTGTGTGAAGAGTTTTGCAAAAAGTGACCCAAGTATTGAGAAATGTGTCCGAGCGTCTGTAAAAAAACTGTAAGAAAAAGCTAAAAAATGTATTAGAAAGGTATTGAGGTATTACCTCAACTTTTAAATCCAATGAGACAGAGATGAATTGATAATATTTAATGAATTAATTCCCTCACTTAAATTAATTAGTGCGTGAAATACCTTGTTTGACTGGTGATTAAGACTTAATGTATGATCACTTTTGTCATTTATCACAACACACTCTATGCTTGTTGTGGTCATGTAAACGAATTATTTTGCCAGTCTGTTATTGATCGAGAATAAAATCAAGTTATGCAGGTTTTTATGTTTTGGCATTTAAAGTATATTATTAATGTCATTGTTAAGTGTCATGTTCATATTTAGTAAGAAATTAAATCATGCTCAATCAGATGTTTATCAAAGTGTTTTGCAGTGTGACTGCAGCCCGAGGCTGTCAGCAGGAAACAAGTATTTTATGTGTTAAGATTCATTTGCATGTAAGTTCGTGCTATTTGTCTACGTCAGATCACCTCCTCACACACGCTGCGGTGATAAAAACCCAGGGTATATGTTGCAATGTCAACTATTCACGCATCGGATGACAATAGTCATGTCAACTCACGAATCACTTCTGGAAACTTGTTTCCATCACTGAATAAAAGAATACAAAAAGGTATAATTGTGACTTTTTATCACAATTCTTACTTTTTTTTCTCAGAATTGCGAGTTATAGAATCAGAATTCAATTATACAATCAGAATTGTGAGATATAAAGTCAGAATTGAGATATAAAGTCAGAATTAAGTGATATAAAGTCAGAATTGCGAGTTATAAAGTCAGAATTGTGAGATATAAAGTCAGAATTGCGAGATATAAAGTCAGAATTGAGATATAAAGTCAGAATTGAGATATAAAGTCAGAATTGTGAGATATAAAGTCAGAATTGTGAGATATAAAGTCAGAATTGCGAGATATAAAGTCAGAATTGCGAGATATAAAGTCAGAATTGAGATATAAAGTCAGAATTGAGATATAAAGTCAGAATTGTGAGATATAAAGTCAGAATTGTGAGATATAAAGTCAGAATTGTAAGATATAAAGTCAGAATTGTAAGATATAAAGTCAGAATTGTTTTATATAAAGTCAGAATTGTGAGATATAAAGTCAGAATTGTTTTATATAAAGTCAGAATTGAGATATAAAGTCAGAATTGAGAAATATAAAGTCAGAATTGACAGATATAAAGTCAGAATTGTAAGATATAAAGTCAGAATTGTTTTATATAAAGTCAGAATTGTGAGATATAAAGTCAGAATTGAGTAATATAAAGTCAGAATTGTTTTATATAAAGTCAGAATTGTGAGATATAAAGTCAGAATTGAGAGATATAAAGTCAGAATTGAGATATAAAGTCAGAATTGTGAGATATAAAGTCAGAATTGTGAGATATAAAGTCAGAATTGAGAGATATAAAGTCAGAATTGTGAGATATAAAGTCAGAATTGTGAGATATAAAGTCAGAATTGTGAGATTTAAAGTCAGAATTGTGAGATATAAAGTCAGAATTGAGATATAAAGTCAGAATTGTGAGATATAAAGTCAGAATTTTGAGATATAAAGTCAGAATTGAGAGATATAAAGTCAGAATTGAGAGATATAAAGTCAGAATTGTGCGATATAAAGTCAGAATTGTGAGATTTAAAGTCAGAATTGTGAGATATAAAGTCAGAATTGAGAAATATAAAGTCAGAATTGTTTTATATAAAGTCAGAATTGTGAGATATAAAGTCAGAATTGAGAGATATAAAGTCAGAATTGAGATATAAAGTCAGAATTGTGAGATATAAAGTCAGAATTGTGAGATATAAAGTCAGAATTGAGAGATATAAAGTCAGAATTGTGAGATATAAAGTCAGAATTGTGAGATATAAAGTCAGAATTGTGAGATTTAAAGTCAGAATTGTGAGATATAAAGTCAGAATTGAGATATAAAGTCAGAATTGTGAGATATAAAGTCAGAATTTTGAGATATAAAGTCAGAATTGAGAGATATAAAGTCAGAATTGAGAGATATAAAGTCAGAATTGTGCGATATAAAGTCAGAATTGTGAGATTTAAAGTCAGAATTGTGAGATATAAAGTCAGAATTGAGATATAAAGTCAGAATTGTGAGATTTAAAGTCAGAATTGTGAGATATAAAGTCAGAATTGAGATTTAAAGTCAGAATTGTGAGAAATAAAGTCAGAATTGTGCGATATAAAGTCAGAATTGTGAGATTTAAAGTCAGAATTGTGAGATATAAAGTCAGAATTGAGATATAAAGTCAGAATTGTGAGATTTAAAGTCAGAATTGTGAGATATAAATCAGTCAGAATTGAGAGATATAAAGTCAGAATTGAGTTATAAAGTCAGAATTGTGAGATATAAAGTCAGAATTGAGTTATAAAGTCAGAATTGTGAGATATAAAGTCAGAATTGTGAGATATAAAGTCAGAATTGAGAGATATAAAGTCAGAATTGTGAGATATAAAGTCAGAATTGTGAGATATAAAGTCAGAATTGAGAGATATAAAGTCAGAATTGTGAGATATAAAGTCAGAATTGTGAGATATAAAGTCAGAATTGTGAGATATAAAGTCAGAATTGAGAGATATAAAGTCAGAATTGTGAGATATAAAGTCAGAATTGTGAGATTTAAAGTCAGAATTGTGAGATATAAAGTCAGAATTGAGATATAAAGTCAGAATTGTGAGATATAAAGTCAGAATTGTGAGATATAAAGTCAGAATTTTGAGATATAAAGTCAGAATTGAGAGATATAAAGTCAGAATTGTGAGATATAAAGTCAGAATTGTGAGATATAAAGTCAGAATTGTGAGATTTAAAGTCAGAATTGTGAGATATAAAGTCAGAATTGAGATATAAAGTCAGAATTGTGAGATATAAAGTCAGAATTGTGAGATATAAAGTCAGAATTGTGAGATCTAAAGTCAGAATTGTGAGATATAAAGTCAGAATTGTGAGATATAAAGTCAGAATTGTGAGATATAAAGTCAGAATTGAGATATAAAGTCAGAATTGCGAGATATAAAGTCAGAATTGCGAGATATAAAGTCAGAATTGTGAGATATAAAGTCAGAATTGTGAGATAAAGTCAGAATTGAGATATAAAGTCAGAATTGTTTTATATAAAGTCAGAATTGTGAGATATAAAGTCAGAATTGTTTTATATAAAGTCAGAATTGTTTTATATAAAGTCAGAATTGAGATATAAAGTCAGAATTGTTTTATATAAAGTCAGAATTGTGAGATATAAAGTCAGAATTGTGAGATATAAAGTCAGAATTGTGAGATATAAAGTCAGAATTGTGAGATATAAAGTCAGAATTGTGAGATATAAAGTCAGAATTGTGAGATATAAAGTCAGAATTGAGATATAAAGTCAGAATTGAGATATAAAGTCAGAATTGTGAGATATAAAGTCAGAATTGTGAGATATAAAGTCAGAATTGTGAGATATAAAGTCAGAATTGAGATATAAAGTCAGAATTGCGAGATATAAAGTCAGAATTGTGAGATTTAAAGTCAGAATTGTGAGATATAAAGTCAGAATTGAGATATAAAGTCAGAATTGTGAGATATAAAGTCAGAATTTTGAGATATAAAGTCAGAATTGAGAGATATAAAGTCAGAATTGAGAGATATAAAGTCAGAATTGTGCGATATAAAGTCAGAATTGTGAGATTTAAAGTCAGAATTGTGAGATATAAAGTCAGAATTGAGAAATATAAAGTCAGAATTGTTTTATATAAAGTCAGAATTGTGAGATATAAAGTCAGAATTGAGAGATATAAAGTCAGAATTGAGATATAAAGTCAGAATTGTGAGATATAAAGTCAGAATTGTGAGATATAAAGTCAGAATTGAGAGATATAAAGTCAGAATTGTGAGATATAAAGTCAGAATTGTGAGATATAAAGTCAGAATTGTGAGATTTAAAGTCAGAATTGTGAGATATAAAGTCAGAATTGAGATATAAAGTCAGAATTGTGAGATATAAAGTCAGAATTTTGAGATATAAAGTCAGAATTGAGAGATATAAAGTCAGAATTGAGAGATATAAAGTCAGAATTGTGCGATATAAAGTCAGAATTGTGAGATTTAAAGTCAGAATTGTGAGATATAAAGTCAGAATTGAGATATAAAGTCAGAATTGTGAGATTTAAAGTCAGAATTGTGAGATATAAAGTCAGAATTGAGATTTAAAGTCAGAATTGTGAGAAATAAAGTCAGAATTGTGCGATATAAAGTCAGAATTGTGAGATTTAAAGTCAGAATTGTGAGATATAAAGTCAGAATTGAGATATAAAGTCAGAATTGTGAGATTTAAAGTCAGAATTGTGAGATATAAAGTCAGAATTGAGAGATATAAAGTCAGAATTGAGTTATAAAGTCAGAATTGTGAGATATAAAGTCAGAATTGAGTTATAAAGTCAGAATTGTGAGATATAAAGTCAGAATTGTGAGATATAAAGTCAGAATTGAGAGATATAAAGTCAGAATTGTGAGATATAAAGTCAGAATTGTGAGATATAAAGTCAGAATTGAGAGATATAAAGTCAGAATTGTGAGATATAAAGTCAGAATTGTGAGATATAAAGTCAGAATTGTGAGATATAAAGTCAGAATTGAGAGATATAAAGTCAGAATTGTGAGATATAAAGTCAGAATTGTGAGATTTAAAGTCAGAATTGTGAGATATAAAGTCAGAATTGAGATATAAAGTCAGAATTGTGAGATATAAAGTCAGAATTGTGAGATATAAAGTCAGAATTTTGAGATATAAAGTCAGAATTGAGAGATATAAAGTCAGAATTGTGAGATATAAAGTCAGAATTGTGAGATATAAAGTCAGAATTGTGAGATTTAAAGTCAGAATTGTGAGATATAAAGTCAGAATTGAGATATAAAGTCAGAATTGTGAGATATAAAGTCAGAATTGTGAGATATAAAGTCAGAATTGTGAGATCTAAAGTCAGAATTGTGAGATATAAAGTCAGAATTGTGAGATATAAAGTCAGAATTGTGAGATATAAAGTCAGAATTGAGATATAAAGTCAGAATTGCGAGATATAAAGTCAGAATTGCGAGATATAAAGTCAGAATTGTGAGATATAAAGTCAGAATTGTGAGATAAAGTCAGAATTGAGATATAAAGTCAGAATTGTTTTATATAAAGTCAGAATTGTGAGATATAAAGTCAGAATTGTTTTATATAAAGTCAGAATTGTTTTATATAAAGTCAGAATTGAGATATAAAGTCAGAATTGTTTTATATAAAGTCAGAATTGTGAGATATAAAGTCAGAATTGTGAGATATAAAGTCAGAATTGTGAGATATAAAGTCAGAATTGTGAGATATAAAGTCAGAATTGTGAGATATAAAGTCAGAATTGTGAGATATAAAGTCAGAATTGAGATATAAAGTCAGAATTGAGATATAAAGTCAGAATTGTGAGATATAAAGTCAGAATTGTGAGATATAAAGTCAGAATTGTGAGATATAAAGTCAGAATTGAGATATAAAGTCAGAATTGCGAGATATAAAGTCAGAATTGCGAGATATAAAGTCAGAATTGTGAGATATAAAGTCAGAATTGTGAGATAAAGTCAGAATTGAGATATAAAGTCAGAATTGTTTTATATAAAGTCAGAATTGTGAGATATAAAGTCAGAATTGTTTTATATAAAGTCAGAATTGTTTTATATAAAGTCAGAATTGAGATATAAAGTCAGAATTGTTTTATATAAAGTCAGAATTGTGAGATATAAAGTCAGAATTGTGAGATATAAAGTCAGAATTGTGAGATATAAAGTCAGAATTGTGAGATATAAAGTCAGAATTGTGAGATATAAAGTCAGAATTGAGATATAAAGTCAGAATTGAGATATAAAGTCAGAATTGTGAGATATAAAGTCAGAATTGTGAGATATAAAGTCAGAATTGCGAGATATAAAGTCAGAATTGAGATGTAAAGTCAGAATTGCGAGATATAAAGTCAGAATTGAGATATAAAGTCAGAATTGAGATGTAAAGTCAGAATTGTGAGATATAAAGTCAGAATTGTGAGATATAAAGTCAGAATTGCGAGATATAAAGTCAGAATTGAGATGTAAAGTCAGAATTGCGAGATATAAAGTCAGAATTGAGATATAAAGTCAGAATTGAGATGTAAAGTCAGAATTGCGAGATATAAAGTCAGAATTGTGAGATATAAAGTCAGAATTGAGATATAAAGTCAGAATTGAGATATAAAGTCAGAATTGTGAGATATAAAGTCAGAATTGTGAGATATAAAGTCAGAATTGCGAGATATAAAGTCAGAATTGAGATGTAAAGTCAGAATTGCGAGATATAAAGTCAGAATTGAGATATAAAGTCAGAATTGAGATGTAAAGTCAGAATTGCGAGATATAAAGTCAGAATTGCGAGATATAAAGTCAGAATTGAGATGTAAAGTCAGAATTGCGAGATATAAAGTCAGAATTGAGATATAAAGTCAGAATTGAGATGTAAAGTCAGAATTGTGAGATATAAAGTCAGAATTGAGATATAAAGTCAGAATTGAGATATAAAGTCAGAATTGTGAGATATAAAGTCAGAATTGTGAGATATAAAGTCAGAATTGCGAGATATAAAGTCAGAATTGAGATGTAAAGTCAGAATTGCGAGATATAAAGTCAGAATTGAGATGTAAAGTCAGAATTGCGACATATAAAGTCAGAATTCTCAAATTCTCACTATTCTGACTTTAAAAAACTTTTAAACTTTCAAACTGAAAACAATATCAATGATTGAAAATATTCCAAAGAACCAAGACAAAGTTCTGATTCATTTGTAGGTCATTTAGATGCTTCTGTTCCAGTAAATCCCAAATAAGGGTTAAAAACGAAACAGATAAAACTCTTTGGAATCTTTGATATGTATCTTTCCAAGGAAAGATAAAAACAACACCACAAACGTGACCTCACAACAGATTTTCGTTCTCAGGAAACCTTTTGCACTGGTATAACTCGTTTTTTACAGCGTGACATCACAGCTCAGCTTTATTTGAATCTCTCCTGCACACTTCAGCGATCACAAAAGCAAGTTCTCGCCACAGAAACACTTCAATAATGGCATCTCAGCCGTCTCACTTCGAGGAGAACCTTCTGTGCCCGGTTTGCCGGGACATCTTCCGAGATCCCGTCCTCCTGCTGTGTTCTCATAGCTTCTGCTGGACCTGTCTGGATCGGTACTGGGAGACCACCAGCTCGCAAAGATGCCCCGTGTGCCGGACAGACTTCTGGATGGACCGTCCTCCGTGCAACCGCGCTTTGAAGAACCTGTGCGAGATGTTCCTGCAGGAGAGAAGCAAGACGGTGTCGACGGAGGTCGAGTTATTCTGCAGCACGCATGGAGAGAAACTCGATCTCTTCTGCCTGGAGGACAGGCGTCTGGTGTGCGGCGTGTGTGTGAGCAGCGACACACACATCCGTCACGCGTGCAGACCCGTGGATGAAGCTGCGGTGGCCCTCAAGGTACATTTCTCATTATCTGCTAGGAAATATGACTTACTATTGAAGGACATCACTTTACTTGAATAGTTTTAATAGTTAAGAGAAAATAGCACATTCTTTCACAACAGCAACTACAATGTAATTTCATTTGTGGAAATTAATAAGCAATTAATAAGCAAAAACAATTTCTGAGATAAACTAACTAGCTAAAAAAAAAAAAAAAACTAATAGTTTGGTAATTCATACCATAGAAAGAAATTCATTAACTTATTATGATTATCAGTACTTTCCCTCTGTGTCCTCTTCAAAATCGACAGACCGCTTTTTATAGTTAGGCCTGAATATTGTGTAAAATAAGTTTGTTTTTGTTTTTTTTAATTTTCCAGAATTGTGTTTATTTGCTATCATAAAATATAACATTATACATTCCAAGATTAAACCTAGTTTTTTTTTTAAAGATCATTTAATTTTTTTTATTACAAAAGACATTCATTTATAAGAATATAAACTAGTTCCTTTAACTTTGTTTGATTTTAAATAAAATAAAGTGAAAATCAATACAAATGTATCTATCTATCCCAATCCACATATATATCCATCCATATCAATCCATGTCCATCTATCCATCCTAATCCATCCATATCCTTCCATATATCCCAGTCCATCCATTTATCCATATATCCCAATCCATCCATCCATCTATCCATCCATCCATACCAATCCATCCATCCCAATCCATCCATATCCATCCATCCATCCATCCATCCATCCATCCATCTATCCATCCCAATTCATCCATATCATCCACATATCTAACCATCCCAATCCATCCATATCATCCATATATCCCAATCCAACCATCCATCCATCCATCTATCCATCCCAATTCATCCATATATCTATCCATCCCAATCCATCCATATCATCCATATATCTATCCATCCCAATTCATCCATATCATCCACATATCTAACCATCCCAATCCATCCATATCATCCATATATCCCAATCCAACCATCCATCCATCCATCTATCCATCCCAATTCATCCATATATCTATCCATCCCAATCCATCCATATCATCCATATATCTATCCATCCCAATCCATCCATATCATCCATATATGTATCCATCCCAATTCATCCATATCATCCATATATCTATCCATCCCAATCCATCCATATCATCCATATACCCCAATCCAACCATCCATCCATCCATCCATCCATCCATCGTCTATCCATCCCAATCCATCCATATCCATCCATATATCCCAATCCATCCATCCCAATTCATCCATCCCAATCCATGCATATCCATCCATCCATCCCAATCCATCCATATCATCCATATATCCCAATCCATCCATCCATCTATCCATCCATCCATATATCCCAATCCATCCATCCCAATCCATCATCCATCCATCCCAATCCATCCATATATCCCAATCCAACCATCCATCCATCCATCTATCCATCCCAATCCATCCATATCATCCATATATCCCAATCCATCCATCCATCCATCCCAATCCATCCATCTATTCCAATCCATCCATATACATCCATATTATGTTGCCTTTCTAGATATTAGAATCAGTAATTGTCGATTTAAAAGCCCATATCGGTCAAGGACTTTAGATGAAGTTATAGAAAAGAAGCTATATTTGAACGGACTAACAGCCTAATGTTCTCCACAGTGAGAACCTGCAGTGATTACTAAGGGATTGAGTCTCAGATATCAGGCGTTTGTGTTGGTTCTGATCTGACCTTGTCTGTACCCTCACCGGAAGAGCATGATGAAATGTCTTTTGAGATACACTATATAATATTACTCTAAGCTACCTTTTCAACTCTCTTTTTAGGAGGTGCTCAACACAAGACTGAAGCCTTTGCAAGAGAAGCTCAAAGTTTTAAAATCAGAGAAATTCATCTGTAATCAAAGAGTGAAACACATCAAGGTAAAATCAACAGTTGAAAGTCCTTCATTTAAACTCCAGGTAACATTTACATCACCGTCATCTTTTTACTGTGTTACAGAACCAAGCCGAGCAAACAGAGGCTCGTATTAAGAAGGAGTTTGAGCAGCTTCAGCAGTTTCTGCGTGATGAAGAGGCGTCCAGGATAACTGCTCTGAGGGAGGAAGAGGAGCAGAAGAGGAAGGTGTTAGAGGAACAGATGACGAGGATTAACAGTCAACTCTCATCTCTCGTAGAAACAATGAGAACCACTGAGGAAGAGATCGAGTCCGACAACTTCTCATTCCTGCTGGTAAACACAATTATTATTACAATTTCTGACCAGGATACAAAATAATGTCCGAAGAGGATATTTGTTTTTAATGATCCTAGAAGTTTGATTAAACCATCAAAATATGCAGAATATATATATATATTTTTTTGAATTTATATATATATATATATATATATATTATATATATATATATATATATATATATATATAAATTCAAAATATTAAAAAAAAAATATATATATATATATTCTGCATATTCTGATATATATAAAAATTCAAAATATTAAAAAAAAAATATATATATATTCTGCATATTCTTTTATATATATATATATATATATATATATATATATATATATATATATATTAATATTTTGAATTTGAGGGAAGAACAAAACACTAAACTTGGTGAAGGTTTTTATCTGACAAAAATTTTAAATATTTAGCAAAAAATGGCAAATTACAGCGACAGGTTTTATTTTATTATGCAATCAAAATGCTCACAAGAAAAAGCATGCAATGACTACATAATCAGTTATTAATATTTCATTGATTCTCTCTTGTTTTTGCATGCGTTCATAATTTCTTTGTATGGCAGCCTGGCTAAAAATTACGCCCGCTCAATTTGAATGATCTAAATGGTTTTTTAAATATTTAAATTATTTGATCAAAAATGCAGTAAAATCAGTAATATTGTGAAATATTATTCTAATATAAATCATCTGTTTTCTATGTGAATATATTGGAAACTATAATTTATATCCAGTGATCAAAGCTGAATTTTCAGCATCATTACTCCAGTCTTCAGTGTCACATGATCCTTCAGAAATCATTCTGATGCTCAAGAAACATTTATGATTATTATCAGTGTTGAAAACAGTTTTTAATTATAATATCTGTTTGTCATTTCCATGTGAATCCTGTTAAAGAAGTACAAAGGCCCTCCTGACAGGTCAGTGAATTATCTCTCGTTTTGAACCTTGTGATTGCGACCCAAAATCAGGAACGCTATACTGATTCAGGGGTGTTTTCCCACAGTTCTCAGAGCAGCAGTCCGTGTCCAGAGAAACTTCCAGAAGTGCTGATCGATGTGGCAAAGCACCTGGGAAATCTGAAGTTCGGAGTGTGGCAGAAAATGAGCTCTGCTGTTCAATACAGTGAGTCTCGTGTCTGAATCATTTTAATAATGTCGGTCCTCTGTATTTTTGTCTTGTTTTCTGGTACAAATATGCAAACATTCTAAAATTAAGATACATTTACTGGAGAAGTAAAATGACTAAAGATATTAAGTGAAGTGAGTTTATGCTTAAACAAGAGAAAGTTTTCCCTTTGAATGAAGCTGAATTAATTTTCTGACCCCATTATTTTAAGAAAAGCCTTTGTTTTAATAAATAGGTATCATTCGAAAGCTTAAACACTCAAAATTCATCCTGTTAAAACCTTGAAATTGAACATTGCTTTACCATGAAAATAGTACTTTAAAACCTTTTAGCGGCTCAATTTTTGTGATGTCAACCTCATATTTGGAACAGACTTTTGGCTTTGGTTTTTATAGCAGTTTGAGAGGTTTTATTTTGTACAGAATAAAAAAACATTTAGTTCAGTACATTTGCTTTACAGGCAACTTCAGCTTTCATTTTTTGAAGCTGCTTCGACAATAATCTGAATATCTCTAAAAAGGTTAAAATTAGTTAATTTGATCAATTTTTTTTTCCAATATCTTCAGTCATTTTGCTTTTCCGGTAAATGCATCATGATTTAAGAATGTCTAGATAATTGTACGGAAAAACAAAACAAAAATACAGAGGATATTTAACCCTTTCTCTGCCAGCAAAAACAAATAAATCCAGCTTTTTTTTTCACTAATATTTATAGGCCTTCAGAATATTTTGTTGCATGAAACGAGTCTTGTTTTAATTTAGCTTCATGCATTATTTGTGTATCAACACTTGAATATGGGTAAGTTTAGTAAAAAAAAACCTATATTTTTGAACAAAAAGCTGAGAAAATCGCATGCTTTTTTTCCCCCAAAGACTGCAACATAGATAAGCAAAGAATCTATTGCTTGTTTCTGCTCCTTTTTTCCAGTGTTTTGATTCTGCACTCTGTCAGAAGTTGCGTAATGGCGCCCCTTTCCAAATTACAGTGATATTTCAATCAATGGGTGAGGAAAGGGTTAATCAACGGACACTTCTTTCATTTCCTTCTATAGTTCCTGTCGTGCTCGACCCCAACACCGCTCACCCGTGTCTGCAGCTCTCCGACGATCTGAGCGATGTGCGCTTCGGTCAGGGGAGTCAGCGGACGCCGCGTTACTCCGAGAAACGCGAGGGCTACACGAGCGTCCTGGGCTCCGAGGGCTTCAGCTCTGGGACTCACCGCTGGGACGTTGAGGTTGGTGACAACACCATCTGGGCCTTGGGAGTGATTTCAGAGTCCGCCATCGAGACGCAAGACCGTCCGCCCAGTTCAGGTCTATTGCGCATAGGCTTCCACAACGGGACGTACGGAGAAAGCCTTTCCGGGGAGTTTCTCCTGCCGCTCACGGTGAAACGCAAGGTCCAGCGCGTCAGAGTCCAGCTGGACTGGGACGGAGGGAAACTGTCGTTCTTCGACGCTCTCAGCGACGCTCATCTCCACACCTTCAAGCACACCTTCAGCGAGAGAGTGTTTCCGTACTTCTGCAGCGTGTGTCCGTCTCAGGCGCTGCGCGTCTTGCCCGTGGAAATGTCTGTCGCAGGACTGGAGGTTCATGCACCGTCTGCGGCTGATAGAGAGCGAGCAGAGCGGGAGAAGTGAAAGCAGCTCATTCACTCTTAGAGAAAAGACTTTTATGTAGAACTCTAGAGTTCTTGACTCAGTTTTACAGAACCCTTAACGCCCAAAAAGGTTCTATTCTGTCTTGCATGATTGCATTGCTGCCAAATTCATAACGTTAACAATCAATTAAAACAAAATGATCCCATAATGGAGGTTCTGTATATGAAGCACTGACAAAAACCTTTTATGTTGTTTATATGTGTCTGACGTCACAATCTAACCAATCACATCAACGGCTTTTAGCATATTCATAGTTCTGTGCATACTGAATGGAAAGGGTGTAGAGTTGCATTTATTACAAAAAAAACTTTTATATGTAATTTCGGTGATTTTTAAGGGATATTAACTACAGAGGAACTTCCACATATAACCTTTTCTTCTAAGAGAAAAACATTTAAAATCCCTGTGAATTATTACAGAACCAAGAGCCACTGTGAATGTGCGATTTATAACTTAATTCAATTATGTACATACATAATATTTATTATTTTATGTTATTTTCATGTCAGTGATATGAAAAAGGAACTAAATACCAGTAATGTCTTTTGAATAAAAGAAATGCTCAACAAGCCGACAGACTGGTACACTGTATATTGTGATTTTCTGCGCTGATAGTCACTAAATATCATTTGAACACGGTATGAAAACTTCCGGCATTTCTGTCGCCGGTTTTGGCATTATCGTTGTGTGTGTTGAGAGTGACGCAAAGGAAATCCGATTTCATCAGTCAGAGCGTCCTGACTGAAACACATCTGTAAAAATCTGATTGGAATCACACCTCCAAATGTGGTTTGGATCAGATTTGAAAAAATCAGATGCGGGTTCGGACTTGGATATGCAAAAAAAAAATTTCTACTGGCTATCTAAACAGAGCTGAGGATGAGTTCCTGGAAACAATCTTAATGTCAACAGCTTAATTTTCCCCAGAATAGTGATGCTTTCTGTTGATTATGATCACGTGTGTGCGTGTGTGTGTGTGAATATTCCCTACGTTACGGGGACCAAATGTCCCCACAGGTATAGTAATACAAGCAAATTTTGATCTTGTGGGGACATTTTGTTGGTCCCCTGAGGAAACAAGCTTATAAATCATACAGAATGATCTTTTTTGAACATGTAAAATAGCAGAACATTTTGTGTGATGGGTAGGTTTAGGGGTGGGGGTAGTGTAGGGGGACAAAATGTACACTTTGTACAGTATAAAAACCATTACGCCAATGGAATGTCCCCATAAAACATGAAAACACAATGTACATGTGTGTGTGTGTCTGTGTGTGTGAGAGAGAGAGAGTGAGTTAGTGAGTGAGTGAGTGAGAGAGAGAGAGAGGGAGAGAGAGTGTGTGTGTTTGTGGGTATTTCCTACATAATGGGGACCAAATGACATTATGGGGACATTTTTTTGGTCCCTATGAGGAAACAAGCTTATAAATCATACAGAATGATCTTTTTTGAACATGTAAAATACCAGAACATTTTGTGTGATGGGTAGGTTTAGGGGTAGAGGTGGTGTAGGGGGACAGAATGTACAGTTTGAACAGTAGAAAAACCATTACGCCTATGGAATGACCCCATAAAACATGAAAACACAACGTACGTGTGTGTGTGTGTGTGTGTATGTATGTGTGTGTGTGTGAGAGAGAGAGTGAGTTAGTGAGTGAGTGAGAGAGAGAGAGAGAGAGAGAGAGAGAGTGTGTGTGTGTTTGTGGGTATTTCCTACATTATGGGAACCAAATGACATTATGGGGACATTTTTTTGGTCCCTATGAGGAAACAAGCTTATAAATCATACAGAATGATCTTTTTTGAACATGTAAAATAGCAGAACATTTTGTGTGATGGGTAGGTTTAGGGGTAGAGGTGGTGTAGGGGGACAGAATGTACAGTTTGTACAGTATAAAAACCATTACGCCTATGGAATGTTCCCATAAAACATGAAAACCCAATGTGTGTGTGTGTGTGTGTGTGTGTTTTAGACCATCAGAGTGAGGACAAATAGAGTAAAGTGAGGACATTTTGGTCAGTCCTCACGTTCTGAGGCCCCTATTTGTGGGTCAAAACTTGTTTTTTTATCTCTTCATTGTCTGATTTTGTCAATGTGTACAGGTTTAGCTGCCTTTATTATCCTGAGTGTTTAGTTTCTGTGAGTTTGCTTTAAGTAAACTAACTGCTGCGTTCAGATCCTGCTCATCTTATTTCTTGCTGCAATCGAGTGTGACAGGTTTAGGGTTCAGATCGCATTGTGTCAGTGAATGTCCTCACAAAGAAAGGTGTGTGTGTGTGCTCTAAATATAATTATTTTAAATACTTATGTTGAAGTGTGGAAGTATTTTTTGGGCTGTGTGACAAATTAACCCTTCGCAAACAGTTTGATTGACAGGCGATCTGACCAATCATAACCCCGAATTCGCCATTTTGTCCAACAAAGCAGTCAGGGGAGTTAGTAGATTAATGTTGGTGAACTTGATCTTGAAGAATTGTGTGTCCTCACGTCTTTCAACATTCCTTCTGATGTTCGTTCATGTTTATTTGATGCTATAAATGAACTGAAGAGATGATCGGGTCACGAGGAGCTACAGCGATCTGTCACGACACATAACACAAAAACACAAAAACACATGACAATGCACACATTGCTCTGATTGAAAGAACACATTCTTCTATTTCAGTTGCTTCTATATATATATATATATATATATATAAATGTAGCTAGGATTGATTTTTTTTTGTTGGTTTTTTTTTTATTCCACGGTTATGAAGTTATATGATGCCTCTGTTTTCTCAACAGGCTGTTTATTAAATGATGTGATGACAGATAATACAGAATTTCTTGGCTGTAAGATCATGTAACAATGTTATGAAACATGCAAAAAAAAAATACATTACTGAACTGAAAGATGGGGTCTTTAAAATATATTTTACTATATAAATATATTGTGTTATAGTGGCTGTTGAATGCTTGAATCTGATTGGTTGACAATTTGATAAAAAATAACAAAATATTTCCACTAAACGCATACCATTTCTCCCCATCTCTCCCACGAACACACACCTGCACATTATTTTTGGAATCATTAAATTACCTGGAGTTAATTATTCATTACACTTAAAGTATCTGTGACGAGCAGGGCGGGCGAGAGCAGTGAGGGAACGTCGCGAGGCCGGTGACGCGGTGACGAGATAATAAGCGTCAGCTGCGCGGCGCACCGGTCTCGTATCTCTCACGGAGGTGCGACTACAGTGAAGGACGAGAGAGGACCAGGTCTGGATTTTATGTTGTGTTTTTATTAAGTTTGTGTGGGCGGCAGTCGCCGTGAGGAACTGCCGCCATTTTGCTTTCGTTTTATTATTTGTTTACTTGAATGTTCCCGTTCTTAAGAACTGTGTTCCAGAATCAAACTAAAGGGATTCATACATAAAACATATTTTCAAGAATAAGAAGCAAATAAAAGTGAAAAGTACAGTCTGATTTATAAAGATATAGCCTGCAAGTTATGAAGGAAAACACCATCAGTTGATGATCGAGTCTGAGCTTTTGATGACAAGCACTTTTTCAGCACTAGATTTGCATGCACGCATTCCCAACTGTAAGCCGTTTCTGGGATCATCCCGCTCCTGTACAAAATGCTTTCATATTCAAATCAAGTCTTGTTCAGCGTTCGATGCACTGGAATTGACAATGTCAACAATGACAGTAATCAGAGCACAAGTTCTGACACGTGATCTCAGCCCCTGTGACGTCATCTAATGGATCTCCTTGCATGTGATGGACAAAAATGTTGTCCAAATGCCAACGAGACATCCCTATGAACTGTTGTTGACATTTGTAACACCGGAGCCAGCAGGAGTTGTATGCAAAACAGGCTGTTAGTGACTGAGCTATGTCATGTGAAACGGGTTTGAATGTTTCAGCATTATGCAAAACAGATCATACAGAACAGGTATTGTTAGAATTACAAATAACTCTGAAGAATATATATATAGAGAGAGAGAGAGACAGAGAGAGAGAGATGTGTGTGTTGCTGGACCTGGCAATTTTGTTCACTACAGCACTTTGGTCAACCAAGGTTGTTTTAAATGTGCTTTATAAATAAATTAAACTTGAAGCTGTCAAAATTCACATTTTCATCAAAATCCCATTGCAAATCAACGGCCGGCCATTGGTCCAATGTTTTTTTTTTTTTTTCTTTCAATGTTTTTTTAATGAAAAACATGTTCTTTTGCTGAAACCGTGTGAAGTTTAAATAAAAACACTTGGACTTGTCAATGAGAAACGTCTCTTTATTAGTGACGTTACATTTTATCTAATTTAATAGCCTTGAAAACAAATGCATGCAACATTGGGAAAATGTCTCCTACGTAATAATTCATTAAATAGTAGTTAAATGCACATATTGTGTGAGATTATGTAGTTCTAAGTACAGTAGTCAACATTTGAAGTGGATCAAAATAGTAAGGTATTTGTTGACTATATTGAACAAAGTATATTGTTATCGACTACAAAGTGTATATTTTTTAATATTTGGAATAAGCCAAAGCTACTGAGCATACAGTAAACTATTACCTGTAAAATAATATAGCTTGTGTGTTGGGAAGACACTCGTAATTAATTTTAAATGTACTTAAGTCACAAATAAAGTATATTTGTAACAAAAAGTATATTTATAACACAAATAATGTACACTTTAATATCACTAATTAGTCCCTACAAGGCCATATACTTAAAGTGCACTAATTATACTTGAAATTGTTCCAATTTAGCACTAAATATAATTAAACTTATGCTTTAATACAACTTAATTACTTATACTTAGTATAAAATTAGTTGTTTAAATATAGCACACATCAAGTTAACTAATCATTAACACACTTTTACTGGTAGTTAGTTTTTTTTCACCAGGGTGTAAAATTCCTGGGAAATGTGTTTTTCTTCCTGGACTTTAACGTGCACGCGCGCTTCACTCTTTCAATTGTGGTCTCTGGCGCCATCTAGCGACCGGAACTGACAACTTAGCAATTAAATTCAAAGAAATTGCTTTGAAATGAAACGATTTCACAGGCTTGTATAATACAGTCAATTGTCATCTTAATTAAAAAACACACACACACACACTAATCAAAGTTAAACCGACAAATTCAGAATATTGCTGTAAATCCTGTTTCCAGCAAAACAGATGGCACTAATAACAAAGAAATTGTTTTGTCTTTGATAATTAAGGTATGATTTCATCATAAATGTGATGAAAGGCACATTTACAGCTGTAATTAATTTTAATTAAAAAATTATGAATTACGCAAAAAGTTTATCCTGCAGCGTTGATCTAAATGCAATGATTTCGTCTGAAACTACATTTCCCATCATTCCGAGAGTGATGACGTATTTCGAACATGGCGGCCCGCAGTAGCTGTCACACTGGACTAGACTAAACAACCTAGTGGATTTGACTGTTTCTAAAAGCTGAATATGTGCTTTTGAATCATCTTTTTTCGATGGAAACAAATGTTCGATATGTAATCTAAAGCTATAATATGGCACCTCTGTTAAATAACATGTTAGTGAGCTGATAGAGAGGATGCATCTGTCCCTGATCAGATCACACGGGCTCTTTCTGCCCTTCATCAAACGCTTTCCTGATATTAAAACATGCCGCTTTAAGCGCACATGTTCAGTCATCAGACACAGATGGATGAAAAGCGTCAGTCCAGTCAGACTCTTCAGCTCTAATGCGCCTGAGAAGGTAACTGGTGTTGCTTTGATATGTTTTTTGCCCTCAGCGGATGTTAGCAAAACCACATATGACGTAACGGTGTAACGGACAAAAAAAAAACGGTTCGGTACGTACCGCGGTTTTAATTTACGCTTCGATATAGTTTTGATAGAGAACGTTGGCTTTTTAATTAAATATTGGTTTACTGTGGAAGCCCGTTTC
This sequence comes from Opsariichthys bidens, assembly GCA_037194245.1. Classification (NCBI taxonomy): domain Eukaryota; kingdom Metazoa; phylum Chordata; class Actinopteri; order Cypriniformes; family Xenocyprididae; genus Opsariichthys; species Opsariichthys bidens. Next base: position 9,703,203 of record CM074308.1, read on the forward strand.
CACCACTGAAAAAAAAAAGAATAAATGAAGATTATTGCGACTTATCTCACAATTCTGACCTTTTTTTCCACAGAATTGTGAGATTTAAACTCAAAATTGCGAGTTATAAATTCTGACTTATATCTCAATTCTGACTTTATATCTCTCAATTCTGACTTTATATCTCGCAATTCTGACTTTATATCTCTCAATTCTGACTTTATATCTCTCAATTCTGACTTTATATCTCACAATTCTGACTTTATATCTCACAATTCTGACTTTATATCTCGCAATTCTGACTTTATATCTCACAATTCTGACTTTATATCTCGCAATTCTGACTTTATATCTCAATTCTGACTTTATAACTCAATTCTGACTTTATATCTCACAATTCTGACTTTATATCTCATAATTCTGACTTTATATCTCACAATTCTGACTTTATATCTCACAATTCTGACTTTATATCTCGCAATTCTGACTTTATATCTCACAATTCTGACTTTATATCTCGCAATTCTGACTTTATATCTCAATTCTGACTTTATAACTCAATTCTGACTTTATATCTCACAATTCTGACTTTATATCTCATAATTCTGACTTTATATCTCACAATTCTGACTTTATATCTCACAATTCTGACTTTATATCTCACAATTCTGACTTTATATCTCACAATTCTGACTTTATATCTCGCAATTCTGACTTTATATCTCGCAATTCTGACTTTATATCTCACAATTCTGACTTTATATCTCGCAATTCTGACTTTATATCTCACAATTCTGACTTTATATCTCGCAATTCTGACTTTATAACTCAATTCTGACTTTATATCTCAATTCTGACTTTATATCTCACAATTCTGACTTTATATCTCAATTCTGACTTTATATCTCAATTCTGACTTTATATCTCACAATTCTGACTTTATATCTCACAATTCTGACTTTATCTCACAATTCCGACTTTATATCTCACAATTCTGACTTTATATCTCACAATTCTGACTTTATATCTCACAATTCTGACTTTATATCTCACAATTCTGACTTTATATCTCAATTCTGACTTTATAACTCAATTCTGACTTTATATCTCACAATTCTGACTTTATATCTCTCATATCTCACAATTCTGACTTTATATCTCACAATTCTGACTTTATATCTCGCAATTCTGACTTTATATCTCACAATTCTGACTTTATATCTCGCAATTCTGACTTTATATCTCACAATTCTGACTTTATATCTCGCAATTCTGACTTTATAACTCAATTCTGACTTTATATCTCAATTCTGACTTTATATCTCACAATTCTGACTTTATATCTCAATTCTGACTTTATATCTCAATTCTGACTTTATATCTCACAATTCTGACTTTATATCTCACAATTCTGACTTTATCTCACAATTCCGACTTTATATCTCACAATTCTGACTTTATATCTCACAATTCTGACTTTATATCTCACAATTCTGACTTTATATCTCACAATTCTGACTTTATATCTCAATTCTGACTTTATAACTCAATTCTGACTTTATATCTCACAATTCTGACTTTATATCTCTCATATCTCACAATTCTGACTTTATATCTCACAATTCTGACTTTATATCTCGCAATTCTGACTTTATATCTCACAATTCTGACTTTATATCTCGCAATTCTGACTTTATAACTCAATTCTGACTTTATATCTCAATTCTGACTTTATATCTCACAATTCTGACTTTATATCTCACAATTCTGACTTTATATCTCAATTCTGACTTTATAACTCAATTCTGACTTTATATCTCAATTCTGACTTTATATCTCAATTCTGACTTTATCTCACAATTCCGACTTTATATCTCAGAATTCTGACATTATATCTCGCAATTCTATGAAAAAAGTCAGAATTGCAGGATAAAAAGTCGCAATAATCTTTTTTAGTAAAAAATAGAAAAGTCATTCATATTTTGCATTTGGATGCACAAAATATGACTAGGATATTTCAAAATAAGGTTGGAATTATTACGTTCCAGTCCCAATCCACTCCATCTACTAAACTTGCGTTCTGAAACAAAAGACCTGTACTGGAAAATTATGATATTACAGTTGATACTATGGCATTTTGGTGACTTATTCCCTTGCGGTTAATGATTTTCACAACTGCATGTTTTTTTTATTTTTTATTATTATTTACTTTTACAGGAGAGTTTCGACATGTCAGAGTTTCCAGTGGAGAGAATTCGCAATTTCAGCATCATCGCTCACATCGATCATGGCAAGAGCACTTTAGCGGACAGACTGCTGGAGATCACAGGTGATTCAGTGTAAAACAACCGTGACGGGAGTTTCTTTCCTGTGAATTATGCTCTTAAAATCTCTTTCTCTCTCGGGGATTGTTGTGTGTGCAGGTGCCATTGCAAAGACGGCGAGTAACAAGCAGGTGCTGGATAAACTGCAGGTGGAGAGAGAGCGAGGAATCACGGTTAAAGCTCAGACCGCGTCGCTCTTCTACCGGCACGACGGACAGACGTACCTGCTCAATCTCATCGACACGCCTGTGAGGAAAATGATTTAAAGAGCCCTTATATTGCTTTTAGTACGGAAAAATCAAACTGCAGTGATTCCTAAAAGAAAGAATTGATTCTGACCTGCTGAAACGAGTCGTTCAGTAATTCCACTCTAATTCAGCTCATTTGCATACTTCAAGCCCATTGGCTGCTGGTGAACGGCGTCTCTTTGCTCCGCCCTCAAACACTGGAGTTTATCTGAGACTGGAACAGTTTGGTTCGTGTTGTTCATGTCGCTGTTTTCTGCCGCCAAAGCGCATATAAAGAGATTGATACGATAAAACCGGCGCCATCGTTACTGTTCGCATCAAGAGCTGAAATCCATATATGCTAATGAGCGTTTGGTTTCTGACCAATCAGAGCAGAGCAGCTCTCAGAAAGGCGGGGTTTAGAGAGACCGAATCTTTGAACGAACCGTTTCAGACACTGAGAGAAAAGAGCTGATGCTGCACTGGATATTATGAGAACATTAAAGTGTTTTTTGACCTTGGATGAATGTAAACCTGTTGTAGGAGACTCTGAAACATCATTTAAAGGGGCGCTTTAAGCATGACTGATGTTTAATTAGCTGATCTGCATAATTGAAGTGATCCCGCTATACTTTTTCAGGGCCATGTTGACTTCAGCTATGAAGTTTCACGGTCCATTTCCGCTTGCCAAGGAGTTCTGCTCATTGTAGATGCAAATCAGGTAAAACATGCAATAAATGACACTTTCTTATATTTATTGTTTAAAGAAGTTGAACAAAGTTAAACGCTGCGGTTTCTATTTTTATTTTAGTATCATTTATATACTGTGAGTATTTCAGGTAAAACACGCGATAAATGACACTCAATGATTTACAGACGTTTTTATTTTATTTTAGTATTATTTATATACTATGAGTATTTATTAATATATTTTTAAATAGCTTATAATTTTATATTTTTCATCTGAATTTTTTTTTTTTAATACTTCTGTTTATCTTGAATTTCAGTTGTACTCATTTTAGCATCACAACTCACATACTCGCATATATCAGCACAAATAAACCGTCATTATTAAATGACTTTAAGAGTAAACGATTGTGTGTTTTTTGTCTCTGATTCAAAGGGAATTCAAGCGCAAACAGTCGCCAATTTCTACTTGGCATTTGAGGCTCAACTAACAATCATCCCTGTGATAAACAAGGTAGACATTACGTGATCTTTCCTTTAAGGGCTGCGTCCGAAATCATAGACTTTCCTACCAAAAATAGGAAGTGATAATGTATTCTTAAAACCGTAGGCAAAATGACTGCTATTTCTGGCGAGATTTCTGATACTTTACTATCCCATGAGGCCACAGGAGAGGATTTATGAATGGCAGTGAAGCGATGCAACTGATGCTGCTAGGTCACATGATAATGACATCATTGCATTCATACTATATAGAACATTCTTTTTTTAACTTAATGAAAATAAGTACTTACCAAAAAAGAGTGTGCGATTTCGGACGCACCCGTTTGTTTTTCATGTATAAGTTAAAAAGTTTCTGGCGTTACTTCGGATATGTTACTGAAATGCCTCCACCTCCAACAGACTTTTAATGAGTTGTTTTAATTGTCAGATTGATTTGAAAAATGCTGATCCAGAGCGAGTGGAAAAACAGATTGAAAAAGTCTTTGATATTCCGAGGGAAGAGTGTATCAGGGTGAGCTTTATTTGATCATTTATGCAAGTGTTTGTCTTCATAATGGCACGTTTATTACGTTGACTTGCGATTGTGGCGGTTTTTCAGATATCTGCAAAGCTGGGCACAAACGTGGATCGAGTTCTCCAAGAGGTGGTGAAACGGATTCCTCCGTGAGTATCGCGAGCGGTTTCACGTTCCTCCACAAGAGGTCGCTGTGAGAGTAGAAGATCAGCACATGCTGTGATTTAATGACTGCGTTTCATGAGATTATATCGGGTGGGAGGAACACGATGAACCTTCAAAGACAATTAATCATCCGTTGGAGATCAGACAAGTCAGTGTCACATGATCCTTCAGAAATCATTCTAACATGATGATCAGCTGCTCAACAGGGCTGAGTGTGTTACTTTTAAAATGTATTTCACTACAGATTACAAAATACATGCTTTAAAAAGTCATTTGTAACGTGTTTCGTTACATTACTCAAGTTTAGTCACTTCAACTTTAGAATACTTTGAGATACTAATAAGTGTGAAACAAACACAAAAAAGGTCATTGAGAGTTTTTATCTCACAATTCTGACTTTTTCCCTCAGAATTGAGTGATATAAAGTTGCAATTGTGAGTTATAAAGTCAGAATTATGAGATATAAACTTATAATATTGAGAAAAGTCAGAATTATGAGATATAAACTCACAATATTGAGAAAAGTCAGAATTATGAGATATAAACTCACAATATTGAGAAAAGTCAGAATTATGAGATATAAACTCACAATATTGATAAAAGTCAGAATTATGAGATATAAACTCACAATATTGAGAAAAGTCAGAATTATGGGATATAAACTCACAATATTGAGAAAAGTCAGAATTATGAGATATAAACTGACAATATTGAGAAAAGTCAGAATTATGAGATATAAACTGACAATATTGAGAAAAGTCAGAATTATGAGATATAAACTGAAAATATTGAGAAAAGTCAGAATTATGAGATATAAACTCACAATATTGAGAAAAGTCAGAATTATGAGATATAAACTGAAAATATTGAGAAAAGTCAGAATTATGAGATATAAACTCACAATATTGAGAAAAGTCAGAATTATGAGATATAAACTCACAATATTGAGAAAAGTCAGAATTATGAGATATAAACTGACAATATTGAGAAAAGTCAGAATTATGAGATATAAACTGACAATATTGAGAAAAGTCAGAATTATGAGATATAAACTCACAATATTGAGAAAAGTCAGAAACTCACTTACTAAATTCACAATTGCAAGAAAAAAAAGTCAGTATTGCAAGTTTATATCTCCCAATTCTGACTTTATAACTTACAATCGTGAGTTTAAATCTCGCAATTCTGAGAAAAGTCAGAATTGTGAAATGCAAACTCACAATTTTGAGGGAAGAAAAAGTTGCAGTGACCTTTTTTACAATTATAAAATGACTCTCAAAACATGAAAACAGTGGAAAACATGAAACTGAACTCGTCTTTTTCAGACGGTCAGAGTCAGAGAATCACCAATCGCTGTTTAAATGACATTAAAACTCAAAGTAATCACTTTGGTAATCTAAAACACTTTTCAGATGGAACTGGAATCTGATTACCACCCATTTAAAATGAAACACAGTCACTCAAATGTTGTATTTTAAATGCGTCACTAAGTTACTTGTATTTCGTTACTCCTCAACTCTGCTGCTCTAGAAACATTTCTGATTATTGTTGAAAACTGATGTGCTGTTTCATATTTTTGTGGAAACTGTGATACATAGAAAGTAACAAAACAGCATTTATTTGAAATAGAATCTTTTGCAACATTATACAAGTCGCACTTTAGTTTAGGGTCCAATTCTCACTATCAGCTATGACTTTTGCCTCAGTAAACTGCTTATTAATAGTTAATAAGGTGGTTGTTAGGTTTAGGATCTGGGAAGGATTAAGGGATGATGTGTTCATGCAGAATATGTCCTTTATAAGTAATAATAAACAGCTAATATCTTAATAATATGCATGCTAATAAGCAACAAGTTAATTGTTTTGTTTCGTCACAAAAGTTAGTTATGAAGCACAATTATAGCCCAGATCTTGTGGGAAATGTGGTTGAATTTTACATTAAATGATGTATTCTGTGGTATTTATGCCACTATAAATATGTATTTCCTCCTGAACTGTTTAAACGATCTTTTCTTGCACACATTCACGTCACTATAAGTACATGTGACCATGCGAAGAAGTGAGTGAATCAGGAAGTTTTGATGTATTTCGGTAAATCGTGCTCATGGTGTGTCAGGTGCTTTTTTTAAAGCCGCTCCGCCACATTCCCTCCATAACTTCTTTCTTTCATGTACATAGTTGGGTTACACTTTATTTTAAGGTGTCCTTGCTACAGTGTGATTAAAGTACTGAATAATATTAATTAAGAAACTGGTACTTATAGCATGATTTACTGCTATTGCTATAGTACAAATAGCATGTAACAAGGATATGAGTAGATGAGTAAAGTTTGATGATAAACTCTGATGTTGGCTTGACGAATCCAGGTCTGAAAGTTTAAAATAACAGAGCAGATTTTGAAGCGTTTAGCACAACGCTAATCATGTAGCTAGCATTAATTAGCAGGTGATGAGCATGTTAACATGTTACAAACATGAATTAGCATGTTGCTTAAATGTTTCAACCTTTTGCTAACGTGTTTTAACATGAATTAGCATGTTGCTAGCATGATTTAGCAGGTTGTTTGCTTGATTTAATGTTGCTAGCATGTTTTATCACATTGGTAGCATGAATTGGCTTGTTTTTAACATGATTTAATACATTGTTAGCATGTTTTAGAACACTGCTAGCATGAATTAGCTTGTTGCTAACATGATTCACCACATTGCTAACATGAATTAACATATTGCCATCAGGTTTTAGCACATTGCTAGCATTTTCAAACACATAGCTAGAATGATTTAGCATGTTGTTGACTTGTCATCACATTGTTAACATGATTGACCACATTTTTTTTACGTTAATTCGCATGTTGCTAACAGGTTTTAGCACATTGCTAGCATTTTCTAATACAATGCCGGTATGATTTAACATGATTGACCACTTTGTTAGCATGAGTTAGCAGGTTAATAACATTACTTACTAATGTTGTTAGCATGAATTAGAATGTTGTTAACTAATATGATTTAGCATGTTAATAGCATGTTTTGGCATTTTTTTAACATGGAGTAACACGTTAAAAAATTGCAAATTGGTATCATGAATTAGCATGTTGGTAGAGTGAATTAGCATGTTGTTAGCATAGTTTAGCATGTTGCTAACATGTTTTAACATGAATTAGCATGTTCGTTGCATGAATTAGCATGTCGGTAGCTTGATTTAGCATGTTGATGGCATGTTTTAACATTTTAACATGAATTAGCTTTTTCGTTGCATGAATTAGCATGTTTGTAGTGTCAATTAGCATGGTTTAGCATGTGGCTAACATATTTTAACATGAATTAGCATGTTCGTTGCATGAATTAGCGTGTCGGTAGCATGATTTAGCATGTTGTTTACATGTTTTAACATTTTAGCATGAATTAGCATTTTCGTTTTCATGAATAAGCATGTTTGTAGTGTGAATTAGCATGTCCGTTGCATGAATTAGCATGTCGGTAGCATGATTTAGCATGTTGTAACATGTTTTAACATTTTAGCATGAATTAGCATTTTCGTTGTATGACTTAGCATGTTTGTAGCGTGATTTAGCATGTTCTAAGCTAGTTGCTAGGCTTTGCCGGTGAGAGAGATGTAGTGGATGAAGCATAAATACACTATTAGTTACTGTATTAAACCTTTGACCCCCTGATCTTTAGAGAAACCATGAGTCAAATCATGTTAAAAAGATATAGCACACCGAGTCAGAACCGTCTGAAGGTCTGACCCGAGTTTGGTGGTTCTAGCTTCAAACCTCTAGGAGGAGATACTGCCCAAAGTTTTGCTCAGAGGAAGAAGAATACATTTGCCAAGCCAACATGATACAGTTCCGTAAGAAATGGAATAATTTTCAGATATATAATTGATGAGTTTTCCCTCTCTGATTCAGTCCGACGGCGCGATTGGACGACCCGTTTAAAGCCCTCGTCTTCGACTCCACCTTCGACCACTACAGAGGCGTCGTGGCCAACATCGTTGTGTTCGGCGGACGCGTGTCCAGAGGAGACAAGATCGTCTCGGCATATCTGGGAAAGTCGTATGAGGTCAATGAGCTGGGCGTCCTGAGGCCGGACCAACACCCGACCGAAACCCTGTGAGTAAAAACAGATCTCACAGAAGACTACAACTCCCATAATGCAACAGTTTCTACAGAAGTAACCTGACATTAGGAACATTAACTATCGTAACTGCACTGTATAGAGAGAAAATATTTAATAACTGCATAATTAATTAAAAAAAAATTCTATTGGTGTGTTTTGGGGAAGGCAAATTTAGGAATTAAACCTAATTTATTAATATTTTTATATCTTGTATCAATTTTAGTGTAATTTTTTTAGACATTTTGTTATGTGCTTTTTAAATATTGCTCTTTAGGTTTTTTTAAATTATTTTTATGTTTATTTTTCAGTTTCAGTGAGTTTTAGTTTTTATTAATTATTTTAATGCTTCATTTCAATGAACTCGATGTGTTTTTTATAGTATGGGTTTTAGCTCATGACAATAATTCTGTCTAGAAATAAAAAGTTTCCTGATTTTGCAAAAAAAATAAATAGAGTCGAAGGAAATGAATTAGAAATAAAAACGTTAAAGATTCTATAAACTAGAAACCAAGAAATAGAATCAAAGTTCAGACAGCCTGTTAGTGGCACTAACTTAACCTCTGACCTTTTTGCCCTCAGGTACGCCGGGCAGGTGGGTTACGTGATCTCAGGGATGAAGGAAGTGAAAGAGGCTCAGATTGGAGACACAATTTACCTGCAAAAACAGCCTGTGGAGGCGCTGCCTGGGTTCAAACCCGCCAAAGCCATGGTGTTCGCAGGTGTGTTTGCTGTGTTCCACGGTTTTAAAGATGATTTTCTCCATTTTCATCTCTCTTTATCGTGTAAATGTTGCTGTTTGAGCATGAAAAAGTCCCTTCAGTCTCTGAAACGGGAGTTTTCTTCACAATATTCCTCATTTAAATAATTCATGCGCAGAATAAAGGGGCGGGGCCTGCTTGAGTTAGTTAGTAGAGTGATGAAACTGGCGGTTATGGTAAGGGGCGGGACGTTTCCTGAATGTCGCTCCAGCCGACCAATCAGAGCACCGTGTGCTTTTCAGAAGAGACAGGAAGTAAACAGAGCGTTACTGACAGACTGGGAAGAGAGGAGCCGCAACAATGGAGGATATGTTTTAGTAACAACACAAAATCAAGACTTCTCTCTGAGACCTCGCTATGTTAGGATTATAGTGAGTTGTGCAACTCTTTCAGGCATGTATCCCGTGGACCAATCGGAATACACAGCCCTGCGGAGCGCTGTGGAGAAGCTGATACTGAATGACTCCAGCGTGTCGGTTCAGCGGGACAGCAGTTTGGCTTTGGGGGCTGGATGGAGGTGCGTTCACATGCACGGTCCGTCAGAGTTTTAAGTCGAGCAGGAGTTAAGGTCACTTCCTCTCTGTCGGTGTCTCTCAGGCTGGGATTTCTGGGCCTGCTGCACATGGAGGTGTTTAACCAGCGTTTAGAGCAGGAGTACAACGCGTCTGTCATCATCACGTCTCCGACTGTACCATACAAGGCTGTGCTGGCATCTGCCAAACTCATAAAGGTGAGACTTTGTCACAGCAACGTGCTGAAATCTACCCAGAATGCCTTAAAATCTCATCATGCAGGACGTATGATTCCTCAGTGGAGCCTTTGTTTTTGTAGGAACACGGTGAGGAAGAGATCACCATCATCAACCCTGCTCACTTCCCTGACCGGTCGCAGGTGGTGAAGTATCTGGAACCCGTGGTGATGGGAACGATCATCGCTCCTGACGCCTTCACTGGGAAGATCATGAGCCTGTGTCAGGTGAGATGAGGTCAGTCTCCTTCCGGTGGTAAACGGAGCCGATCGTGCCGCTACACAAACTGTGCAAGTTGCGTAGGGCCTCCGAATAGTTTAACATGTTTTAACATGAATTAGCATGTTCGTTGCATGAATTAGCGTGTCGGTAGCATGGTTTAGCATGTTGTTAACATGTTTTAACATTTTAGCATGAATTAGCATTTTCATTTTCATGAATTAGCATGTTTGTAGCGTGAATTAGCATGTTTTAACATGAATTAGCATGTTCGTTGCATGAATTAGCATGTCGTTAGCATGATTTAACATGTTGATGGCATGTTTTTAACATTTTAACATGAATTAGCTTTTTCGTTGCATGAATAAGCATGTTTGTAGCGTCAATTAGCATGTTGTTAGCATGGTTTAGCATGTGGCTAGCATATTTTAACATGAATTTCATGTTCGTTGCTTGAATTAGCGCGTCAGTAGCATGATTTAGCATGTTGTTAACATGTTTTAACATTTTAGCATGAATTAGCGTTTTCATTTTCATGAATTAGCATGTTTGTAGCATGAATTAGCATGTTCGTTGCATGAAATTAGCGTGACTGAAGCATAATTTAGCACGTTGTTAACATGTTTTAACATTTTAGCTTGAATTAGCATTTTCGTTGCATGAATTAGCATGTTTGTAGTGTGAATTAGCATGTTTTAACATGAATTAGCATGTTCGTTGCATGAATTAGCATGTCGGTAGCATGATTTAGCATGTTGCAAGCATGTTTTAACATGAATTAGCATGTTCGTTGCATGAATTAGCATGTCGGTAGCATGATTTAGCATGTTGTTAACATGAATTAGCATGTTCGTTGCATGAATTAGCATGTCGTAGCATGATTTAGCATGTTGCTAACATGTTTTAACATGAATTAGCATGTTCGTTGCATGAATTAGCATGTCGGTAGCATGATTTAGCATGTTGCTAGCATGATTTAGCATGTTGCTAGCATGTTTGAACTTTTTAAGCATGCATTAGCATTTTTGGACTGCGAACCACCAGGGGGCCTCCTTGTTCATCACTATGACAGTAATTTATCATAATGTAAATATATATATTCAGCATCTGTTTCGGACGTCATGCAGTGCGGCAGATAATAACTTGATATGACTATGGCTGCAAATAAAACTTCTTCTGGAACAAACAAAAAAAGTGCCAGTGTAACGGAGACCAGCTAGTAGTTGCTGTGCGAGTAAATCTCACCCCTCTGACCTCAAGAGATGCACATAAAAAAATCTGAGTAAAATGTACAGAGCCTTTACTAAAAAGAGAAAATCTTGGTTTCTCCTAATTCGAAGAAGATGAGAAAAAACCGCAACGTGGCTAAATCGCTAAATCGCAACTTCTGTGGAAGCGTATTCTGAGTCTTGCATTTGTAGTAACCTGTTCTCTGCCTTCATGAAGACTCGCAGGGCTGTTCAGAAGAACATGTTCTACATCGATGACCATCGAGTGATGATGAAGTACGTGTTCCCTCTAAATGAGATCGTGGTGGACTTTTACGACCAGCTCAAGTCCATGTCGTCAGGATACGCCAGGTACGCCCAGATTATCCCCTTTAAGTCTTGTTTTTGTGCTCAACTAGAACAGGTGGATTATTTTCCTCATATCCTCCACTGTTGCAGCTCCTCTCTTCCCAGTCTGTCAGTAACGCTCTGATTAGTCGCCTCGTGTTTCTCGATGAGCTGGATGTCAATGTAAATACTGTTCTTCCCCAGTTTCGATTACGAGGATGCTGGTTATGAGGTCGCGGAACTGATTAAGATGGACTTCCTCCTCAACGGGCGGCCAGTGGAGGAACTCGCCATTATCGTCCATAAGTAAGTCTCGATCGCTCATGATTAGTATTACTTATATTTCAAGAGGTATTTCAACGATTTCTGATCATTTACATGTGCGCAAAATGTCATTAACTACCCAAAACCCTTAAGTTTGAATATGGCCGTCCACCTTATTTTTAACGTAAGCGCAAATGCAGTCGTTTGTCACTCGCTTCCAGTTAGTTTAAACAGTCCGTTATGGTGCTTGATATTGTAAAGTAGTATTTTTTATCATATTATTAGGCGCCGAGTACCGAAGCTGCGATTGTATCCGTTGGCGTTCTTCTTCTTATTATTATTATTATTATTCATCCTCTCTGGAAGTTTATGGGAGGCCATAGAACTGCTTGCGGGAAAGTTATTAAATTTGGCACACAGATAGAGGACAGTCTGAACTTTAATCGCAGCCATTTCGGAGTCTCTAACTCAATCCTTCTAGCGCCACCAACTGTCCAAAGTTTCACTTATGCTAATAACTTTTGAACCAAAAGGGCTAGAAACAAAATTCTCTTTCGTTTGATTGTGTGAATTTTCCAGAAAAAAGTACTTTTTTGAACTCCTCCTCCATGTTTTTATGCAAATTGAACCAGATGATCTTCAGAACATGCCGACAAAAAGTTGATTCGTCAAATCGTTCTCGAATAATACGCTAACGAATTCCACGAGGAGCACGCCAAAATGAACGCGAGGCTATATCTCCACAACGCTTTAGGATTTTCTGACCAAAATTGGTGTGTGTCGTGACAACCATGACCTGAGGGTACCTGCAGAGTTTTGGGCAGTTAGCCATTTTAGCTATCGGCCATTTTGAATTTTGTTGTAAAATGCACATTGGCGTACCGTTACGAAACTCGTTATGCGTCATCAGCACCATGCCCTGAAGGTTCTCAAAAAGTGTTGGGTCAGCGCCCCCTTGTGTTCAAAAGTGATCGTGAAATTTACAAATATGTTAATAACTTTTGACTAATTTTGCTTATTGTAATGAGTCATGCCGAGAACATGGATACCAAGTTTGCCATAGTCGTCCGAACTTCCTGTCTGCCATTTTGATTTTCTTTAAAAACCTCCTTTTTCGAACTACTCCTAGACGGTTTGTTCGATTCGAGTTTGTTCCACCAAATTCGAGTCGGATCATCTTCAGACTACGCTGGTGAAAAGTAATGGATTTTTCTGTCAATAGACGAAACGTTTTCGTATACCACATCAACAAGTTTGATACCACAATGACACCAAACTTTCACCGTACTCTGACTGCACCACATCAATTTCGTAAAAGCGCCACCTATTGGTCAAAAGTTATAAAACTATTAAATCTGAAACTAAAAATCATCTCAATGTCTTTAATTGCTCATTGTTGCAGTCGGTATTGACTTATCATTGTCCCCATGGATCGCTGCGTGCAGCTATATTTTAAATGTATTATCGTATTCGTGTTTATATCGCACATAAATTGTGCGATTGCTAGAAAGCAATGACTCCAGCTCTGGTTTGTCCTCGTGTTCAGAGAGAAGGCGTATAGTGCGGGAAAAGCCATATGTGAGAAACTGAAGGAGGCCATCCCGAGGCAGATGTTTGAGATCGCGGTCCAGGCAGCCATCGGCAGCAAGATCATCGCACGAGAAACGTGAGTGTTCCACTGTACGTTACACCAAGAAAATATATAAATGTTCTTATCCATGATTGACTCTTTTAGGATCAAGGCATACCGGAAGAACGTTCTAGCAAAATGTGTAAGTATCTCCTCTCATATGGAAGATTTTCTTTTTAATTTGCTTAATTAGCTGCTGATTCTCGGTCACATCCGTCTTTTCTAGTACGGTGGTGACATTACACGAAAAATGAAACTGCTGAAGAAGCAGGCCGAAGGAAAGAAGAAAATGCGACGCATCGGAAACATTGACATCCCAAAAGACGCTTTCATCAACGTTCTTAAACGGACGTAGTTCCCTCTGGAACATAAACATAACGGAGCATCAAAGCCTGGGCTTGATTTGTGGATGTGAACGAGTGATGTTATTCTGGGAACTTAAAGCAGGTTTGTTGAATTGATCTTCACGATGCTGAAACATTGCAGTTCTCTCTGGAGTAGATTCAGAGAATGCAAGCTAAGGGTTTTCATTGGCAACGTTTGGACTGAGTGGATGCAGAAGTATTTGGCAGCGCTGTTTTCTTTTCAACACATTTATTTCATCTCCATCACTGCAGTGCTTGGCTTATTTGAGCTGCTCAACTCCGAGCAGAAATCGGCTGAATCGGACAAAACTGCTCAAAAAGTTTTATTTTGCATAAAGAAAATGAATCCTGTTTTATGACCGTTAAGATATTTTCAGTGGACTTTAGCCCCTGTGTTATTATTGTGAGCTATAACTAATTTAAACGGTTCTGTTATTTGGAAGAAAATTTAAATATTTGTTGAAAAAAAGTAAAAATAAACAATACAAAAACTATAAATCAAACCGAAATAAGAATCAGTTAAACCTAAATAGCACTATTTAAAAATAAAACGACTAGATTAAACTAAAACGTAACATGAAAACTATATATATAACTATATGTATAGTTTGTGTGTAATATATATTGTGTATATATATAGTTGTGCCTATATATATATAGCCTATATACATATATATATATATATATACATATAGCCTATGTATAAATATATGTATGTGTGTATATATATATATGTATGTGTATATATATATATATATATATATATATATATATATATACACACATACATATATATATATATATATACATATATACACACATATATATACACATATATTTATATATACATATACACATATATATATATATAAAAATTTTACCTTTTTTTTTTTTGTCTGCGATTAATCGTAATGTATCAATTTGACAGCATTAACATACACACACACACACATAAATAACAGGATTTGATTTATTTTATTAGTATTATTATTCATCCATCCATGAGCAAGTACACAAACACAGGATTTGGTTTTTGGAGTGCAAATCTGTTAACCGTCAGCTCACGCAATCTTTTATCAGTTTAATGGAAATAAATTGGCACGTCCACAACATGAACATTCAATAAAGTACAGACTCAGAAACACCAGAAAAAACACTCATTCAGAAAGCCACAATGTCAGATGAAATGTGTTTTACAATGACTAAACTGACTCATTTATATTTTCATGTAACATAAACCCGTGTATATATATCACAAAGTACGGTAACTAAAGAGAATACATGAGTTCTGCACATCCATGTGTAAAATTGGTTAACATTCCCACAGTTCTCTACCCAGATAATATCAAGAAATGGCATTTTCACTGGTTGTATATGCTGTAAGTAACATGGATTCATTCAAAGGCAAGAAATTGTGCTTGGAATCGTATAAAATGGCATTGTACTTGACCTTTTTAAAGTAGGAAAAACTGATCACAGATCAGCTTATAGATAATTATTAGGATGTAAGACACTACACCAATCCTTAATGTTTCATAGGGATGAACTAAATTTGGAGAATTCAAGGAAAAGATTTTTAAATCGCTTGGTGCAGGCAAATCGATTAATCGCATCCAACAAAATGACATGTGATTTATCGATTGGCTCAATTCTAGTTTTTTTCCAAATTGACTAATCACAATTAATCACGCCTAAAAAAAAAAAGTTTGAAAAAAAAAAAACAAATGTGACATTCGCAATTAATCACATCTAACAAAAAATTGTTAAAAAAAAAAAAAAGTATGCATATACTGTATATATTACATATACACACACATTATACATTTACAAACTTTTATGTTAGATTTGATTAATCATGATTCCAATTATGAACATTCATTAATCGTGATTAATCAAACTGGATTTCACGGCACTAGTTTATGTAACATCCAAACAAAACAAAACAAAAAAACATTTTCCAGAAGAAGAAGTCGCCTTGGAGTGAAATTCCACATTGAAGTGAATTTTAAGTATCTTGAGTTTTTTTTTAAAAAATGACCATGATCAGTGAAAACAGATGAAATGCTGAGCTTCAGTGTTTCCTGACTCAACTACAGTACAGAGGAAATGATGTAAACGTTTCTCAGAATAAAAAGAAAGGAAGGATTTTTCCCATTAGTGATGTCAAAAAGTGTCATCTAAATTGGTAAGAGTGTTTCCAAGTACAACTGCCCTAAGATATGTCTTGACATGTGAACACTGGCCTTAAAGTAGTTTGAGTACAAAAGCGAACATTGGAGATTTGCTCAAGTGGAGTGTGCATGAACGCATGGCACCTTGGGAAAGCAGAGGTGGTTTACATCTACATTATGCTGGCATAGACGTCTAAACACTTCATGACCATTCAAAACCGCCGTGGTCCCTGAGGCCAGTTTCCACTCATTCACACAGATGTCAGTCCGCTTTTCCAGACGCTCCGTCTGGTGCGTTCAGTCCATGTAGTCCTTCACGCTGAGCGTCGGCTCAACCAGCTGATTGTGGACGTGCATCAGCCCTGTCGGACAGAAGATCCGTCAGTACGTTTAGGAAATCCAGCCCAGCCAAACATATTAAACCCCCAGGAGAGACCAAAGCCTTTAAGAGCAGATAGATTGTGTTTCTGAGAAAAGGACATTCCAGACAGGTTTAGATCTCGAACCTGCCGTCTTTGACCTTGAGACGGGCCAGACGCTAAAACCAAAACGAGTGAGACAAACAGCTGCTCTATTGAATTACTTGAGCTCATGTTGTGAAAAAGAGGGGTTTAGTTTGCAAGTTTGATCCTAATGATGAAGTTTGGCATCAGTAAGATTTATTGTTTTAGTCTCACCAAGGCTGCATTTATAGGACCACAAAATATAGTACAAAATTGTGAAATATTATTAGAATGTAAATCATCCGATTTCTATGTGAATATGTAGTAAACTATAATTTATATCCAGTGACTAAAGCTGAATTTTCAGCATCATCACTCCAGTGTCACATGACCCTTCAGAAATCATTCTGATTTGATGGAAACTTTTTTCTTAGATGAACAGAAAATGCAAAAGCACATCATTTATTTGATTCAAAATAGTGAAATATTATTCTAATGTAAATCATCAGTTTTCCCTGTGAATATGTAGTAAAATATAATTTATATCCAGTGATCAAAGCTGAATTTCCAGCATCATTACTCCAGTGTCACATGACCCTTCAGAAATCATTCTGATGCTCAAGAAGCATTTATGATTATTATCACTGAATAAAATAGTTGTGCTGCTTCATATTTTTGAGGAAAGGGTCATAAATGTTATTTTTCAGGATTCTTTGATGAATAGAAATTTCAAAACAATAGCATTTACTTGAAATATAAACATTATAAATGTCTTTACTGTCACTTTTGATCATTTTAATGCCTCCTTGGTGAATTAAAGTATTCCTTACGAAAATAAACCTTATATATCGATAGTAAAACCTTTAACATTTTAACAGCAAACTGGTAAATCTGGATGAACATGTTATTTTTTTTAACCTTTCAGCGCTTGTTGAAAATAAATAAGTGGTTATTTACTCAGTTTGCTGGTTGCGAGTCAAATCTTCGGCCCGAGGCGGTCACGCACCTTTAAAATACTTCACGGTTTTGACCCTGAGCTCCAGCGTCGCATCTTCATCGCAAATGAAAATGGTTCGTGGATGCTGCTGGAAGGCAGATACCGTCCACATGTGGTTCACGCCCTCCTCGATGGCTTTATACAGGGCGAAGGCCTTATGAGCTCCTGTGATCAGAATCATGACCTGCAGATGAGAACAAGTTCAGCATGACTGTCTCAATGGATCATTTTCACATGGTGAGTTTCAAAAACTACGGTTTAACTTTAGACTAAAGTCAGACACCAACAGATCTCTTATTGGATGTCAGGCCATGATTTAACCCTAGAAAAAGAAAGGAAAAAAAATATTGTTATTATTACTACAGTAATTAGGATAATAATGGTAATAGTAATGAAGAAGTGTTCGGGTCATGACTTAACTTTAAATCAAAGGAAAAAATGTATTCTCATTACTGTAATGATGATGGTAATACTAATAATCATCAAACATTATTTTCATAATTACTGAAATAATTATTCTTAATAATAATGCATTTATTATTATTATTATTACAGTAATGTGAAATAGATTTCCCCCTTTGATTTGGAGTTAAACCATAATCCGAACATTTCTTCATAAATATTATTATTACCATAATTACTGTAATAATAATAATTTATTAAGACATTTATTAATAATAATAATAATAACACACATGCATTATTATTATTATTATTATTTTAGTAAGGAGAAAAGATTTTTTCTCTCTTTGATTGACCTAAACATTTCTTCATTATTATTATTGGTGCTTGCCAAAGGCAAAGCATCAATGTTATTCTCTTGCATACTTAATAATAATAATAAGTATGCAAGAGAATGACATTGATGCTTTGCCTTTGGCAAGCACCAATAATAATAATAATAATATTGGTGCTTGCCAAAGGCAAAGCATCAATGTTATTCTCTTGCATACTTATTATTATTGGTGCATGCCAAAGGCAAAGCACCAATGTTATTCTCTTGCATACTTATTATTATTATTATTGGTGCTTGCCAAAGGCAAAGTGTTAAATTGGGCGGAGAACATGCTAAAAACTCTATAATAACTCCATAATAACTATCTGTGATAACTACCAACCACCTAGTAACACAATAGCAGCCACCCAGGTTACCATAGCAACCGCCTAGCAACCACCCAAAACACATTAATTAGAAACTGCTTAGAAACACATTAGTAACCGAGTGCCGAATTTTGCCACTGCAAGCACCAATCACATTTTCTTCAGGAAATGTACATTCTAGTTATTATTATCCTTCAAATATGGAAATATATGCAACAGTAATTCTAAGCATACATCATGGTTGCATTTTATTGTGCTGAATTTAATATTAAATATTATATGGGTAGGTAATTTGCTTAATTTTCATGAAAATAATGTCAGAAATGCTAAAAACTGGCTTCGTTATGCGATAAAATCATTTATTTTATGATTTTTGGGGTAAAATATGGCCTGTAAATGTGTTTAGGAGATGCGCCCTGTCTGTTAATCATGTGATGATGACAATCAGATGATGTCTGGCATCCAAGTCAACAAAACCAAGTGACCTCAAGGACACTTTACCCAGCATCCTCTCTGTTAAAGTATTCAGGTATGTTTATGTAGCACATTCAGACACATGTTCAGTGTAGTGCCGATTATAGCTATAACAAAGAGAACATTTGTTTTTATATAAAAGATCATTATATTTATGAATTGCACATGACAAATGCTCCAAACAAAAGCGTGTCAGACAAGGACAGAAGACAGCGAGATCACAAAGGCTGCTATTGAAACTCAAAGTGCAGGACAAAAGAAGTTGTGTTCATTCTACGTTCATCTTCCTGTTACAGTTTCAGCCACAAAATACCAGGTGTACTTTACCTCTCTGGCATCCATCACGGTTCCCACTCCGACGGTGAGAGTCATGGTGGGCACTTTGGAAAGATCGTTCCCAAAGAAACGGGCATTGGCTACTATGGTGTCCTTGGCCAGGGTCTTCACTCGGGTCCTGGACACGAGACTGGAGCCGGGCTCATTAAAAGCGATGTGCCCGTCTGGACCGATGCCTGATTTAAAACAAAAAATATTTTTAAAAAAGAAGCGAGGACATGTAAAAGATTAATGATGAGATGAAATATGTGACGACTCTGAATATAAAAGCAGCTGGAGTATGAATGGAATAATGCGAATCACAGAACCAATGAGAATGTGCTTATTAGTCATGGAAACAATACAAAAAAAATTTCTTAAGAAAATATAATATCTTAAAAATCCTTTATATCTTAGGGTGAAATGTGATTTGTAGGGAAGCCCGTTTCCGCCACTGAAAAAAAAAAAAGATTATTCTGACTTATCTCATAATTTTGACTTTATATCTCGCAGTTCTGACTTTATATCTCCCAATTCTGACTTTATATCTCCCAATTCGGACTTTATATCTCCCAATTCGGACTTTATTTCTCAATTCGGACTTTATATCTCCCAATTCGGACTTTATATCTCCCAATTCGGACTTTATATCTCAATTCGGACTTTATATCTCAATTCTGACTTTATATCTCCCAATTCTGACTTTATATCTCCCAATTCTGACTTTATATCTCCCAATTCGGACTTTATATCTCCCAATTCTGACTTTATATCTCCCAATTCTGACTTTATATCTCCCAATTCGGACTTTATATCTCCCAATTCTGACTTTATATCTCCCAATTCGGACTTTATATCTCCCAATTCGGACTTTATATCTCCCAATTCGGACTTTATATCTCAATTCGGACTTTATATCTCAATTCTGACTTTATATCTCCCAATTCTGACTTTATATCTCCCAATTCTGACTTTATATCTCCCAATTCTGACTTTATATCTCCCAATTCTGACTTTATATCTCCCAATTCGGACTTTATATCTCCCAATTCGGACTTTATTTCTCAATTCGGACTTTATATCTCCCAATTCGGACTTTATATCTCCCAATTCGGACTTTATATCTCAATTCGGACTTTATATCTCAATTCTGACTTTATATCTCCCAATTCTGACTTTATATCTCCCAATTCTGACTTTATATCTCAATTCGGACTTTATATCTCACAATTCTGACTTTATACCTCACAATTCTGACTTTCTCACAATTCTGACTTTATATCTCTCAATTCTGACTTTATATCTCACAATTCTGACTTTATATCTCAATTCTGACTTTATACCTCACAATTCTGACTTTATATCTCAATTCTGACTTTATATCTCACAATTCTGACTTTTGATCTCACAATTCTGACTTTGTCTCACAATTCTGACTTTATATCTCAATTCTGACTTTATATCTCTCAATTCTGACTTTATATCTCTTAATTCTGACTTTATATCTCACAATATCTCACAATTCTGACTTTGTATCTCAGAATTGCGTCGTGGTAGCACGTCAAATCATTCACAGGTGTAAATATGAAGCTATTGTGCAAGTAGGTGATTTTGAATTAATATTTCATGTCGAAACACAATGTTTACATACTTAAATTTAATCATGGTATTGATATAAGACTGTCGACTCTAGAACAGTGGCAAAGAAATCTAACTTTACCGAGCTCCGAGAGCATTTCCGTTGTGTTGCGGCTTTATTCCGTTGCGTTGTGAACTTATGTTTGCTTTTTAAATTTTGTTGTGTTGTGCACTACTGGGCCACCGTACTTAATACAAAAATTAATATTCTGTCATCATTTACTCACCTTCAAGTTGTTCTCAAGTTGGG
>CM074308.1:9727149-9812149 GCA_037194245.1 Opsariichthys bidens
AATGACAGTAATAAAGCGCAGGATCTCCGAGACGTCCGGGTGAATGGATACAAGTTTTCTTTGAAAACACTGATCATGTGATCGAGTTCCGGTCATATGCGCTGACGACACACTTCCGATTTATAGCAACTGCCCATATATGGACACATGGCGCTTTTATTATGAATAAGCAATGTGTAGAATGAATGAAATGATCTTATATTAAGCATTTAGGATCACATTTACGTTTGAAAATGAAGTAAGAAATATTAGTCCGATGTCAATTGATTTATTAAATATGTTTTATTGAACGTTTGTGAAAATAACAATTATGCCAAATATCTGTCATATTGTAGATTTGTGCAATTTTACTGTCCAGTCGTTTAATTTCCTTCTTTTATACCATGCATGAGTCCAGACGGCTGAAGGAGACACGAACAGAAGGCATCGGATTGAGGGATGAGTGCGTGCCGAATTCCGATTCATTTCAGTGAATCGGTTCGTTCGGACAGGTGATTCTGAAGTGTTCACAGACGCGAATCGTCTTTTTACGTCAATGTTTAGTTGTGACATAATTGTTGTACGTAATTTTTACGAAAACGCTCATCCGTATCAATCATTAAACAAGTCTCGCGTGTTGGAAGCGGTTTAATTTAGGCTTCGCCGCTTTAGTTCATCTTATTATCGTATTAACTTTTATTTTTCGTGTTTATAACACATCCATCTTGGGTTCAAACTTTACGATTTTTTGCGCTACTAGAAGTAAAACGTAATTTCAAAGCCTATTTAAAAGTGCTATTCATATATTTGTGCATGCGACATTTTTATTTAATAATTGCCAAGTTTTTTTAACTTTTCATTTCATGCATTTTAATTGTATTTTCGACTAAGTCACACTAATTGCGCAAAACAACCAGTTATTCTGCCTTGGCGTGATATTGGAATTATCGTCAATACGAGTTGAGTTAAAAAATTGACCCTTCGCAAAGACCCGCCCCCTTCAGTGACCGTTGCTACGTCCGACAAGCCATGCGCTCTCACGCCACACATCATGTTCTCACGAAGTGAAAGATGGTCGACAGACTTATGAAAATATTGTCATTTTTTTTTAAAGAAGTTGAATCAATAAATAGCGTCTAGTGTGCGTTTAATGTGTCGCTCCTAGCATCACATAAACATGAATGAACATCAGAAGGAATGTTGTTTCAAGCGCGTGAGTTCACCGACGTTAATCTACTAGCTCCCCTGACTGCTTTGTCGGACAAAATGGCGGATTCTGGGTTATGATTGGTCAGATCGCCTGTCAATCAAACTGTTTGCGAAGTGTCCGTTGTAACGCCGCCTCAAGTCGTATTTACCAGTGGGAAGCTCGGGGATAATTTTGACTCCGAGATGGGCCGGGGTTCCCGCGGATTCTTAAAAAGCTCGTAAAAAGCCTGAAATTTGACTTTAAAAAAAAATGTGGGCCCGCCATAAACTCTAAACATGGCGCAGGGAGAGCCGATCTTCTTTATTAGGGTTTTCCACAACATCTACTTCGACTTGTAGTGGTGTATATTTACATAGGCTAAATGAACAACCACTTGAAGCATATTGAATGATTCGTCATGGCGCTATTTATTGCTAAATATCATTTTGGATTTTTAATACGATTTTCCCAATAAATAGACACGAATACACCACGACCCCTGTTCTTTTCCGACAACAAAAGCGCTTGAACGAGACGACTCCAGAAGAGGAGGCTTCAGCGTCATTTACGAAGCAGTTGCGAATCGGTTCAATCGAATCAATGCTTTTCAAAAGAACGATTCCATTGCGAATCGGACATCACTGAGAAGGGATGAGGGAGGGGTGGAGTGGCCGAGGAGAGGCTTGTCTGCGTTCAGATGGAGGATTAAGCTGGTCCCTGTCCTGACAGCATCCAGAACACACACACATTATCCACACACACCTGTCCGTCCCGTCTGAATCAGCCGGATCCACCTGCTCCCTTCATCCCGTGCTGGCTCTCCATCGCCGGTCCACACCCCCGGACCGGACCGGACCGGACCGGTGTCCTTTCAAACCACGAGGTGGGTGCAGCTGTGTTCTGTTGTCCTCAGCACGCTCGTTCATTCATTGGACATGCGTTTGTTTGCAATAAGGAGCATTTCCAGAGATTCAGGGGTTGTTGTTTTTAGGGCTCAGAAACATTTCCATTGTGCGCTCGCGCTGCTCGGACGGACGGATTCAAATCGGATTAAGATGAAACTGGAGAACCAACAAAAGATTGCCCCTGTTTCTTTTCTTTGTTGACTAGATTACATGTTCTTTACGGCATGAGATGACGCGTATGGATCTGGAAAAATCTGTTCGACACATTGGATTGAGGAAATAGTCTTTCTGAAGGGACTTATGTAGGTCATTTTGGGTTTCGCGTCGGGACGTGAGTTGGATTGATTTTGTGAGTTGTTCTGGATAAATGCTGTGCCTTTTATTCTGATTGGAATAGTAGTGTAAACACTGATCGTGGTTGTGTGTGGAGTGCGTTTGTAGTGATGTCCAATTCGTAAACGAATCATTTAGAATCGGTTCTTTGGAACGAATCGGTCTGTAGCGAATCGAGTTGTCAGATAAATTGGTGCGTGTGTTGATGATAAACGATGACTACAACACGTAAAATCGCACTTTGTGAAATGCACATGTGTTTTTTTTTGTTTTGTTTTTTGTTAAAAGCTGTGCTGAAGTGAATATTCTCACATAATGACTTAAATAAACTTTTTGTGACGAATTGAACACAAGCAGGGTCCGTTACGCTTCTGGATCCCCAAATCTATATTTGTTTGTTTGTGTTTTCGTTTTCTTTCTTATGTTAAATGTCATTGTATGTTGAAAAAAAAAAAAAAAAAAAAAGTCTGTTACGCTTAATATTTGAATCACTAAGTGAATGATTCAATTGAACCGACTCACTCACTCGGACATGCACACAGCATTCGCGTGTTTACTATTGTTCAGTGATTGCTGGTTATTTTGGCGGCGCACGCACGCACTGTGGCTTTTGCGTTGCCTTTGGACTATATATGGCTCAGACTGCACATATGTTGTGGAAATAAACTGAAGATTTACTCTGCAGTTGTAAATCACGCGCACCATGTGATTATGCCGTACAGTGAGGGAAGACTGCTGTGGTTCTGAATGAGTGAGGTGTGGCAGAAGCGTCTTTCTCTCCCTCTCCTTGAGCACATCATGCACACTCCACTAGACTTGATGTGCCATTCCTGAAGCATTTAGATATTTTTGGCACACATTTATACGAGATTGCAATTACTTCACGTGCACGCGCGCCCATGTGCTTCTGCACTGCCAACTGTACTAGACAGATGATCTCAATATGTCAGGAGGAAGTGTGGAGCATGAGGAACATGATTATTCAGTGTGTGTGATGTCTTGTGCATGCAGATTCTGGAGGCAAAACAGGCTACGTAAGTGAAAAGTACCTTAAAAGACATTATTTTAGATGTTTTTATGATGCATTCATAGTTCTAAAACAAAATGAGACAATGTAAATCTCTCACTTATATCAGGAGTGTTAATGTTTCTTTTTAGATGCATTTAATATATTTGACTGTAAATGAAGCATTGAGTTACGTTTTAGGTTTAGGGGTGAACGATAATGTCGTTATGTGAATCGGTTTATTTTATT
The DNA here is from genome assembly GCA_037194245.1 of Opsariichthys bidens. NCBI lineage: Eukaryota > Metazoa > Chordata > Actinopteri > Cypriniformes > Xenocyprididae > Opsariichthys > Opsariichthys bidens. The sequence continues at coordinate 9,730,811 of CM074308.1, forward strand.
GATTAAAAATAAATCTTAAGTAAAATCATGCTATTTTTCTGAACGGATATCTGGTGAAATATAAAGCAACTATTTTTAATTTTTTTTTTATTATTTGCATTTTTCTGTTTAATTTAATGGCATTCGTTTTCTTGTATAATATACGTTATTTTTATATTTATATTTTTTAGAATATATTTTTTTTGTAAATTAAAAACAAAAACAAAGGTAAAAGCCTGTATACGCTTTTTTATTTAGAAGCAATTACAATTTCCAATGACGTTATCAAATAAACAATGCACGGTTTAAAACGAATAATATTAAACACAATGAAATTTAAATAACGCCGACTTCCACGAAAGCAAACAAGCAGGGCTGTTTTGAAACATTCATTTGTTTTGCAAAACGAAGGGGATTTCTGCTTCCTGAACCGGACTGTTGTGTTCTGGGAAACTGTCTCACATCTCAAGCATTCGCATGTAGGATGTGTGTGTGTGTGTGTGTGTGTGTGTGGATAGCGTTTGTCTTCTGCTGTGTATTCTCAGCATTTTGTGTGGTTTTTCTTGCTCATCTTGATGACTCAGTGATAAATGGGGAACATATGATGTAGTTCCAGCGCAGCGACGGCCTGCTGTACTCACACATCAGGAAATACAGGAAGCTCTCGTGACCCAAATTCACTCTCGCTTCATGACGCTCACAAACATGCACTTGTTTTCCTCACCTACTGTACGCTATCATGACCTCTGCCCTTCTCTGGTCTACATAATTTGACCATTTGTCTCTAAGTAATTGAACGGCTAATCGGAAACAACTGCGAGTTTAAAGATCGTACCGTTTTTAAATGGTTTTAAACCGCTTTAAGGCGAGGTTTGCAACCAAAAGCGTAATGTTGTGGTATTTTTCAATGGATGAGGCGAACAAACGAACTGCTTTTTCGAGAAAACAGCTCATCATTTAATGGATGGACAGCCTATCTGCTAATCCTCAGCGTGTTTGACCTTAAACATTCGCTTTGGATTGATCTATTCTTAGAGTTTACACTAAAATATGCTGTTTTATAAGAGACGTCAATGATAACTTCTCATTCATGGTATCGCACGACAAGGCTGTAATGTGATTGGTTATCAAGGCACACCTGATCCTTTATGCTTTCTCCATTTAATAAGGTCTGAAATGGCTCCCTATAGCGTTATTTGTAGTGGTGTCCATCAAGTGCACTCATTCAATCCCATAATGCACCACAATCATGAGAATACCCATAATGCACTAGGAGAGTCATGTGCCGAATGAGTTCGCACGTCTGAGGATGAATCGTCTGGATCATTCATCCAATCTCAAAATCCAAAATCATTTTCCAAACCGCTGGTCCAATGTGGGTGCGGTGTAATGTCGTACAGGTGTAAAATCCTTTTTAATTGATTGTTACATTATTGTGTGTGTGTGTTTTATTAATGAATTAATCTCAATGCGTTCTCAATCAGTCATTAATCAGGCATTTCAGTCCTAACCAGGCTTATGATCGTTAACTAAAACGAAAACGTTTCCGTTCATTGAAATGAGTTTTTGGAAAAACTTAAACTAAACGAAAATTAGAAACGCTTTCTTGAAGCAAGTTGAAGCAATAAAAATGAATATCTGGAAATAAATCAAACTTAAAATAAACAAGTAATGTTTATTAATGCTTAAATAGCAAAATAATAATAAAGTTTAAATAAAAAAAATAATAAATAAAACAGTTAGAAAGCCACATAATATTACTAAACATTTCACTACAATGAACACGAAAAAGTAAATATAAAATAAAAGCCGATATTTTTAAACATTGTCCCATGACACTGACCTTCGGAAGTCCCTGCATTCTCTAAATACCAGATGTGAGTCATTAATAAATGCAAATGGCGAATATTAATCTCCGAACGGTGGCTAGACTTAACGGCATGCTGGGAACTGCGATGGAATTGAATTGAGAGGTTGCACAAAAGGCTCTTTCTTTTATTATGCTAATGGACGGCTCTGACAGGCAGAACGGGGAAGAGAAGAGCGATTTAATTAGTGCTAAAGAGGAAACGTGGAATCGTTTTCAACACAAACAACAAACTACTGACAAAGCAAAGGAAACACCATTATACTGGGACTAAACCATTCATTTGGCTGTTAGTTAATGCGTATAGGATGAAACAAATCTGACCTAGTTACGGACTGAAGCTGTGAACACGTCTGCTGCGTTTCTTTAGTCCTCAAGTGCAGAACCGACCGGGACTGAACCCCTCGTTTTGAGAGCACATCACTGTAAGTTATCCTGGACTGTGATGCCGCAGAGAGCAGCCAGTAGAACTGGACACGGTGTTACATGTGAAAGGTTAGAAATCTCAGTGGAATCTCTAAAATTCAGTGCCATTTAGACCTGGAGGGCGAACAGTTAATAGCTTCTTTCTTTGAGTCTCTCTCTGTGTAGATCTGCTCATGCACGAAGCGCACTGTTGAAAAGCAAGCGAGCCTCGTGTCAAAACTGCCTTCTTTAGGCCTTTTTAGGAGCTTGTTTCTAAACCTCATGATTAAATGAGTTGAAATATATTGTAAATATTGTAATGTGCCATTAAAGGAATAGTCATTTACTCGCCTTCATCTCACAATTCTGACTTGTGAGGATTGTGAGATATAAAGTCAGAATTACAAAGTCAGAATTGCGAGATATAAAGTCAGAATTACGAGATATAAAGTCAGAATTACGAGATATGAAGTCAGAATTGCGAGATATAAAGTCAGAATTGTGAGATATAAAGTCAGAATTGTGAGATATAAAGTCAGAATTACAAAGTCAGAATTGTGAGATATAAAGTCAGAATTGAGATATAAAGTCAGAATTGAGATATAAAGTCAGAATTGTGAGATATAAAGTCAGAATTGAGAGATATAAAGTCAGAATTGTGAGATATAAAGTCAGAATTACAAAGTCAGAATTGTGAGATATAAAGTCAGAATTGTGAGATATAAAGTCAGAATTGAGATATAAAGTCAGAATTGAGATATAAAGTCAGAATTAAGTGATATAAAGTCAGAATTGAGATATAAAGTCAGAATTGTGAGATATAAAGTCAGAATTGTGAGATATAAAGTCAGAATTGAGATATAAAGTCAGAATTGTGAGATATAAAGTCAGAATTGTGAGATATAAAGTCAGAATTGTGAGATATAAAGTCAGAATTGAGATATAAAGTCAGAATTGTGAGATATAAAGTCAGAATTAAGTGATATAAAGTCAGAATTGAGATATAAAGTCAGAATTGTGAGATATAAAGTCAGAATTGAGATATAAAGTCAGAATTGCGAGATATAAAGTCAGAATTGCGAGATATAAAGTCAGAATTGTGAGATATAAAGTCAGAATTGAGAGATATAAAGTCAGAATTGCGAGATATAAAGTCAGAATTGTGAGATATAAAGTCAGAATTGTGAGATATAAAGTCAGAATTGAGAGATATAAAGTCAGAATTGAGATATAAAGTCAGAATTAAGAGATATAAAGTCAGAATTAAGTGATATAAAGTCAGAATTGAGATATAAAGTCAGAATTGAGATATAAAGTCAGAATTGTGAGATATAAAGTCAGAATTGAGATATAAAGTCAGAATTAAGTGATATAAAGTCAGAATTGAGATATAAAGTCAGAATTGTGAGATATAAAGTCAGAATTGAGATATAAAGTCAAAATTGAGATATAAAGTCAGAATTAAGTGATATAAAGTCAGAATTGAGATATAAAGTCAGAATTGAGAGATATAAAGTCAGAATTGTGAGATATAAAGTCAGAATTACAAAGTCAGAATTTTGAAATATAAAGTCAGAATTGAGAGATATAAAGTCAGAATTGAGAGATATAAAGTCAGAATTGAGATATAAAGTCAGAACTGTGAGATATAAAGTCAGAATTGTGAGATATAAAGTCAGAATTGAGATATAAAGTCAAAATTGAGATATAAAGTCAGAATTGAGATATAAAGTCAGAATTGTGAGATATAAAGTCAGAATTACAAAGTCAGAATTTTGAAATATAAAGTCTGAATTGAGATATAAAGTCAGAATTGAGATATAAAGTCAAAATTGAGATATAAAGTCAGAATTGCCTTTTAATTTTTTTTAATTTAGTGGCGGAAACCAGCTTCCATACCAAACCCATATTAATAATCTCCGAGCTGTTTTATATACTATGAAAGAGTTTTGTGAACATACACTAATGACAAGCTTTCGTAAGAGAGAAACGCCACAAAAGTCTGCGGTTTAAGCTATCAGAATGAACTTAAAGTCATCATTTGCTAAAAATCTTCAATGTTGAAATGCGGTTGAAATAATGTCATTTGCTGTTTCAATGCTGAAAGTGTTGAAACAATATTTAATACTAAATGGTTGGCCAAAAATGATCAATTAAACAGCAAAATACATTTTAATATACTTTATATCTTAATATTTTAGAATATTTTATGTAACAATTTACATAAATGTCCACAATCGATCGTGGTTGAAATGAATCGATTACTAAGTTACTTAACAAACACGAAATGGGTGTCGTTTTAAAGCTTAGAAGCTTGTCTTTACAGTGAATATAAAGCATCACTTAACAAGTGCTGACATAAAAAAACCTGCTATACATGAACACGAAGGACTTGTCAAATCATTGAAAATGTCTCCGAATAAAACAAGCACATTTGTTTCAGTTAGAGACCAAACTATAGCAAATATTTGTGTGTAACTTTGCAAAATATTAGTAAACCCCAGTTGATCGCAGATCTTTATTTAGAGCAGGAGCCCAAACACATGTAGATCGTGGACATTGACATGCTGCTTTGCTAAAGCAATAGGACTTCCGGAATGCATCAGTTTTCCAAATGTCATTTATAAGTTCGCCCAATGGAAACGGGATCTCGTGTGTTTCAGCTGGAGCGCACTTGGATTGACAGGTCTTGATTTTCCATCCTCCACGGGAGGAACAGCTGCTAATTTTCAGTTGAAGTATTCCTTTCATTAGACACTGTGATTTTGAGAGCAGATGCAATAGCGAAAAGTTGATCCATTGCTATTGGCCGTCTGGGTGCCGCACGTCTTGATCCGGTATCTTTTACTTGCCTTGTTCTCAGTTCAAATTGGATTTGAACATCCAGTGACAGAGTCCATAGAATCATCCTCTTGATTCCGTCAATCCCTCGATCCTGCTGAAAGAGAGCGAGAAGGTTGGGGGAGGGGAGTGACAGGACAGCTCTGTGTCGGCTGAGGGGAAGATGGGTGAAGCCAGGGACAAATGCAGGGAAAGAGAGTCCAGATGGACAGAGGATATTCTGATGCAGTGTAATGCAGTTACTATAGTGGTTGCCAGGGCTGAGTGTGTTACTTTTAAAATGTATTTCACTACAGATTACAAAATACATGCTTTAAAAAGTCATTTGTAACGTATTTTGTTACATTACTCAAGTTTAGTCACTTCATCTAAATACTTTAGAATACTTTGGAATACTAATAAATGTGGACTAATTAGTTTTTATCTCACAATTCTGACTTTTTCCCTCAGAATTGCGTGATATAAAGTTGCAATTGTGAGTTATAAAGTCAGAATTATGAGATATAAACTGACAATATTGAGAAAAGTCAGAATTATGAGATATAAACTCACAATATTGAGAAAAGTCAGAATTATGAGATATAAACTGACAATATTGAGAAAAGTCAGAATTATGAGATATAAACTGACAATATTGAGAAAAGTCAGAATTATGAGATATAAACTGACAATATTGAGAAAAGTCAGAATTATGAGATATAAACTGACAATATTGAGAAAAGTCAGAATTATGAGATATAAACTGACAATATTGAGAAAAGTCAGAATTATGAGATATAAACTCACAATATTGAGAAAAGTCAGAATTATGAGATATAAACTCACAATATTGAGAAAAGTCAGAATTATGAGATATAAACTCACAATATTGAGAAAAGTCAGAATTATGAGATAAAAACTCACAATATTGAAAAAAGTCAGAATTATGAGATATAAACTCACAATATTGAGAAAAGTCAGAATTATGAGATATAAACTCACAATATTGAGAAAAGTCAGAATTATGAGATATAAACTCACAAAACTGAGAAAAGTCAGAATTATGAGATATAAACTCACAAAACTGAGAAAAGTCAGAATTATGAGATATAAACTCACAATATTGAGAAAAGTCAGAATTATGAGATATAAACTCACAATATTGAGAAAAGTCAGAATTATGAGATATAAACTGACAATATTGAGAAAAGTCAGAATTATGAGATATAAACTCACAATATTGAGAAAAGTCAGAATTATGAGATATAAACTGACAATATTGAAAAAAGTCAGAATTATGAGATATAAACTGACAATATTGAGAAAAGTCAGAATTATGAGATATAAACTCACAATATTGAGAAAAGTCAGAATTTTGAGATATAAACTCACAATATTGAGAAAAGTCAGAATTATGAGATATAAACTGACAATATTGAGAAAAGTCAGAATTATGAGATATAAACTCACAATATTGAGAAAAGTCAGAATTATGAGATATAAACTGACAATATTGAAAAAAGTCAGAATTATGAGATATAAACTCACAATATTGAGAAAAGTCAGAATTATGAGATATAAACTCACAATATTGAGAAAAGTCAGAATTTTGAGATATAAACTCACAATATTGAGAAAAGTCAGAATTATGAGATATAAACTGACAATATTGAAAAAAGTCAGAATTATGAGATATAAACTGACAATATTGAAAAAAGTCAGAATTATGAGATATAAACTGACAATATTGAAAAAAGTCAGAATTATGAGATATAAACTGACAATATTGAAAAAAGTCAGAATTATGAGATATAAACTCACAATATTGAGAAAAGTCAGAATTATGAGATATAAACTCACAATATTGAGAAAAGTCAGAATTATGAGATATAAACTCACAATATTGAGAAAAGTCAGAATTATGAGATATAAACTCACAATATTGAGAAAAGTCAGAATTATGAGATATAAACTCACAATATTGAGAAAAGTCAGAATTATGAGATAAAAACTCACAATATTGAAAAAAGTCAGAATTATGAGATATAAACTCACAATATTGAGAAAAGTCAGAATTATGAGATATAAACTCACAATATTGAAAAAAGTCAGAATTATGAGATATAAACTGACAATATTGAGAAAAGTCAGAATTATGAGATATAAACTGACAATATTGAAAAAAGTCAGAATTATGAGATATAAACTCACAATATTGAGAAAAGTCAGAATTATGTGATAAAAACTCACAATATTGAAAAAAGTCAGAATTATGAGATATAAACTCACAATATTGAGAAAAGTCAGAATTATGAGATATAAACTCACAATATTGAGAAAAGTCAGAATTATGAGATATAAACTCACAATATTGAAAAAAGTCAGAATTATGAGATATAAACTGACAATATTGAGAAAAGTCAGAATTATGAGATATAAACTCACAATATTGAAAAAAGTCAGAATTATGAGATATAAACTCACAATATTGAAAAAAGTCAGAATTATGAGATATAAACTCACACACTAAATTCACAATTGCAAGAAAAAAAGTCAGTATTGCAAGTTTAAATCTCCCAATTCTGACTTTATAACTTGCAATTGTGAGTTTAAATCTCGCAATTGTGAGAAAAAGAAGTCAGAATTGTGAAACACAAACTCACAATTGTGAGAAAAAGTCACAGTGTCGAGTGAATAATAAAATGACTCTCAAAACATGAAAACAGTGGAAAACATGAAACTGAACTCGTCTTTTTCAGACGGTCAGAGTCAGAGAATCACCAATCGCTGTTTAAATGACATTAAAACTCAAAGTAATCACTTTGGTAATCTAAAACACTTTTCAGATGGAACTGGAATCTGATTACCACCCATTTAACATGTAACGGTCATGAAATAAAGGTGTAAAGGTCCATTCACACAAAGAACGATTGCGAGTCTGTTTATTCTAATCTTGTTTATGCTGCAGTTTTGTCATCTGTCGCTTTAAATGCTCGTCCTCTTGGATTCTGATTGGCTGTCAGTGTTCTGAAATCATTCTGAAAGTGATCGTTTCTCTGTGCCGTTATCGTTTTAATTGTGACTCTGTTCTTTTATATTTAGAATGACTTTTAGAACCATATCGTTACGGTCATCATCATCCTTGGTGTGAACGGGCCACACCGACCCTACATTTTTGTTGGTCACAGAGCCAATTGAAAATCCTGTTTTTCGAGGGAACCAGGATGATCCTAATTTACGGGTTGGTCTACATGAATATGTCATCACTGCAGTTTCAACTAGCCACACAACTTCATGTTGGTAAAGCACAGTATGTGCTGGACGAATTGCATGCCAGATTTGAATGCTGTTTGGATTTGCATGTGCTCATTAAGTAAATGTCACAAGCAAACATCCATTTCTGTCCCACTTGGATGGGATAGGAGACAAACTCTCCGTTTGGCATGACACGATCTCTATTGATTCCCTGGGGACTGTTTGTGTCTGAGCAGACCAATGATCACGCAGACACCAGTTTATTCTCGGAGGGCAAAGAGACCGTGAAGCTGATTGAAAACTACAGGGTTGCGCTATTGGATGAGCATATTTTTGGAAAGCCGGGCTGTTGATGCGCAGGTCGAGAATCGAGCTCATGCACGGCCTGTTTATTTGACTGCTTGTTGATGAATTTGTTGCTGAGCAGGAGGTCTGCAGTATTGCGGCAAGGTGCACCGCAACTTTACTGGCTTTCTCTAGCCTTTATTTTCTCACATCCATCTCCACTGCGTCTCTATCATCCCCGTCCCTTTCCACCACTGTCTTCTCTGCTAAAGAACATTTATCTCTCGCTTTTTATGTCCACTTCGTCCTCCCTTTACTTCTCTCCACCTTGAAGAAAATCCTGGAGATTGCTCATGAGATGGTCTCATTTATGTTTCATACTGAAAAGCCAAAAGATGGTCATATCGTTATTGCAATGAAGCGAAAATGTGTTCGTAATGTTAAAAGTAATAACTTTGTCTTCCTCTGAAATGGCTTGTCATGCACTATTTTTTGCAAACTCTTATTTCACTATAAAATCAAGTCCTTTCAGTGTTTCTCATATATCCAGTTTCACCCAGAAATCCATCAGATTATGCTAATAAAATGGGCTGCAAATGACACTTTGTGTTGACTTTAAGAGAGCATTGTGAGAGTCAAAGTTGTTATTGTGATTTATTGAAAGAAGAATAACTCAAAGCAAACAGAAAACCTACACTCTAAAAAAAACAAAAACATACGGGGTTAAAATGACCCAAGTTAGGTTAAAAAAGGACAAACCCAGTGGCAGTTTTATTTAACTCAACTATTGTTCAAAAATGACTATATGTCTGGCTTAAAATGATCCCAAAATAGGTTGGAAATTAAAAATCAAACACATAATTACTGGAGGCAACAATAATCAAAAGGTGAACATTTATTAATAAGCAATTTAGTAAATGTTTGTTTAATTATTATTCATTAAACGAATAAATCTCCATTTGTTAAAGATTTAGAAAGGAATAAGAAAAAAATATTTTTTTCATTTTAAGCAAGCCATATTTAAGTTAAATAAAACTACACTCCAGGTAGGGTAAACATTTAACCGCTGGGTTAAAGCTACACCTATTTGTTAGGTTAAACCCACCCAATCAATCGCTGGGTTAAAACCACCCTGTGGCTGGGTTAAAACTGCCCAGTCAATCGCTGGGTTAAAACCACCCAATCAATCGCTGGGTTAAAACCATCCAGTCAATCGCTGGGTTAAAACTGCCCAGTCAATCGCTGGGTTAAAACCACCCAATCAATCGCTGGGTTAAAACCATCCAGTCAATCGCTGGGTTAAAACCATCCAGTCAATCGCTGGGTTAAAACCATCCAGTCAATGGCTGGGTTGAAACCATCCAGTCAATCGCTGGGTTGAAACCACCCAGTCAATCGCTGGGTTAAAACCGCCCAATCAATCGCTGGTTAAAACCACCCAATCAATCGCTGGGTTAAAACCATCCAGTCAATCGCTGGGTTAAAACCATCCAGTCAATCGCTGGGTTAAAACCACCCAGTCAATCGCTGGGTTAAAACCACCCAATCAATCGCTGGGTTAAAACCATCCAGTCAATCGCTGGGTTAAAACCATCCAGTCAATCGCTGGGTTGAAACCACCCAGTCAATCGCTGGGTTAAAACCGCCCAATCAATCGCTGGGTTAAAACCACCCAATCAATCGCTGGGTTAAAACCATCCAGTCAATCGCTGGGTTAAAACCATCCAGTCAATCGCTGGGTTAAAACCATCCAGTCAATCGCTGGGTTAAAACCACCCAGTCAATCGCTGGGTTAAAACCACCCAATCAATCGCTGGGTTAAAACCATCCAGTCAATCGCTGGGTTAAAACCATCCAGTCAATCGCTGGGTTAAAACCATCCAGTCAATCGCTGGGTTAAAACCATCCAGTCAATCGCTGGGTTAAAACCATCCAGTCAATCGCTGGGTTAAAACCACCCAGTCAATCGCTGGGTTAAAACCACCCAATCAATCGCTGGGTTAAAACCATCCAGTCAATCGCTGGGTTAAAACCATCCAGTCAATCGCTGGGTTAAAACCATCCAGTCAATCGCTGGGTTAAAACCATCCAGTCAATCGCTGGGTTAAAACCACCCAGTCAATCGCTGGGTTAAAACCATCCAGTCAATCGCTGGGTTAAAACCATCCAGTCAATCGCTGGGTTAAAACCATCCAGTCAATCGCTGGGTTAAAACCATCCAGTCAATCGCTGGGTTAAAACCATCCAGTCAATCGCTGGGTTAAAACCGCCCAATCAAGCTGGGTTAAAACCATCCAGTCATCGCTGGGTTAAAACCATCCAGTCATCGCTGGGTTAAAACCATCCAGTCAATCGCTGGGTTAAAACCACCCAGTCAATCGCTGGGTTAAAACCATCCAGTCAATCGCTGGGTTGAAACCACCCAGTCAATCGCTGGGTTGAAACCATCCAGTCAATCGCTGGGTTAAAACCACCCAGTCAATTGCTGGGTTAAAACCATCCAGTCAATCGCTGGGTTGAAACCACCCAGTCAATCGCTGGGTTGAAACCACCCAGTCAATCGCTGGGTTAAAACCATCCAGTCAATCGCTGGGTTAAAACCATCCAGTCAATCGCTGGGTTAAAACCATCCAGTCAATCGCTGGGTTAAAACCATCCAGTCAATCGCTGGGTTAAAACCATCCAGTCAATCGCTGGGTTAAAACCGCCCAATCAAGCTGGGTTAAAACCATCCAGTCATCGCTGGGTTAAAACCATCCAGTCATCGCTGGGTTAAAACCATCCAGTCAATCGCTGGGTTAAAACCACCCAGTCAATCGCTGGGTTAAAACCACCCAGTCAATCGCTGGGTTAAAACCACCCAGTCAATCGCTGGGTTAAAACCATCCAGTCAATCGCTGGGTTGAAACCACCCAGTCAATCGCTGGGTTGAAACCATCCAGTCAATCGCTGGGTTAAAACCATCCAGTCAATCGCTGGGTTAAAACCACCCAGTCAATCGCTGGGTTAAAACCACCCAGTCAATCGCTGGGTTAAAACCATCCAGTCAATCGCTGGGTTAAAACCATCCAGTCAATCGCTGGGTTAAAACCACCCAGTCAATCGCTGGGTTAAAACCATCCAGTCAATCGCTGGGTTAAAACCACCCAGTCAATCGCTGGGTTAAAACCATCCAGTCAATCGCTGGGTTGAAACCACCCAGTCAATCGCTGGGTTGAAACCATCCAGTCAATCGCTGGGTTAAAACCACCCAGTCAATCGCTGGGTTAAAACCGCCCAATCAAGCTGGGTTAAAACCATCCAGTCATCGCTGGGTTAAAACCATCCAGTCAATCGCTGGGTTAAAACCATCCAGTCAATCGCTGGGTTAAAACCATCCAGTCAATCGCTGGGTTAAAACCATCCAGTCAATCGCTGGGTTAAAACCGCCCAATCAAGCTGGGTTAAAACCATCCAGTCATCGCTGGGTTAAAACCATCCAGTCATCGCTGGGTTAAAACCATCCAGTCAATCGCTGGGTTAAAACCACCCAGTCAATCGCTGGGTTAAAACCATCCAGTCAATCGCTGGGTTGAAACCACCCAGTCAATCGCTGGGTTGAAACCATCCAGTCAATCGCTGGGTTAAAACCACCCAGTCAATTGCTGGGTTAAAACCATCCAGTCAATCGCTGGGTTGAAACCACCCAGTCAATCGCTGGGTTGAAACCACCCAGTCAATCGCTGGGTTAAAACCATCCAGTCAATCGCTGGGTTAAAACCATCCAGTCAATCGCTGGGTTAAAACCATCCAGTCAATCGCTGGGTTAAAACCATCCAGTCAATCGCTGGGTTAAAACCATCCAGTCAATCGCTGGGTTAAAACCGCCCAATCAAGCTGGGTTAAAACCATCCAGTCATCGCTGGGTTAAAACCATCCAGTCATCGCTGGGTTAAAACCATCCAGTCAATCGCTGGGTTAAAACCACCCAGTCAATCGCTGGGTTAAAACCACCCAGTCAATCGCTGGGTTAAAACCACCCAGTCAATCGCTGGGTTAAAACCATCCAGTCAATCGCTGGGTTGAAACCACCCAGTCAATCGCTGGGTTGAAACCATCCAGTCAATCGCTGGGTTAAAACCATCCAGTCAATCGCTGGGTTAAAACCACCCAGTCAATCGCTGGGTTAAAACCACCCAGTCAATCGCTGGGTTAAAACCATCCAGTCAATCGCTGGGTTAAAACCATCCAGTCAATCGCTGGGTTAAAACCACCCAGTCAATCGCTGGGTTAAAACCATCCAGTCAATCGCTGGGATAAAACCACCCAGTCAATCGCTGGGTTAAAACCATCCAGTCAATCGCTGGGTTGAAACCACCCAGTCAATCGCTGGGTTGAAACCATCCAGTCAATCGCTGGGTTAAAACCACCCAGTCAATCGCTGGGTTAAAACCACCCAGTCAATCGCTGGGTTAAAACCACCCAGTCAATCGCTGGGTTAAAACCATCCAGTCAATCGCTGGGTTGAAACCACCCAGTCAATCGCTGGGTTAAAACCACCCAGTCAATCGCTGGGTTAAAACCATCCAGTCAATCGCTGGGTTAAAACCTCATTTTCAACCCAACTTTGGTTGTTTTTAACCCAGCATTTTTTTTTTATTCTTTGTATTTTTTTTTTTTTTTAGATGCAACTTTTAAAGGCGTCATAGAAAATGAAGTTTATTATCATTATTATTACTATTATCAATTATTTGATGAGAAATGTTCATATTGGCAAATTTGAGCACAGTTTGAGACATTAAAGTTATAGTTCACCCCAGAAAAAATGATCTGTTGAACACAAAAGATGTTGGTAATCAAACCAATCACTTCCACAGTGGGAAAAAAAAATACCATGGAAGTCAACAGCTTATTACCAACATGAGTAATCAAGTAAACGATGACAACATTTCAATTTTTCTCTCCTGAAACTACTGAAAGGATCTCTATTTGCTCTCTATTTAATCTCATTTCTGTTTTGAGAAGTGATATTTATTTCCTACGGGAACCACTGTATCCATTGTTCTGTTTCTTCCCTCTCTCATCACACCTTTCTCTCTCACTGGCGCATCGTTCTCGCTCAAGTACAGTCGCTGCATTATTGGAATTCATTATTCATGAGTCGGCATGAGCCAGTCACCCGGCAGCACCGTGTGCTAAAGAGGACAGCAGCACAGAAACACTGGATCTCGGTTCCCCGGAAAGTCTCAGCCAGAGGGTCGAGATGCATGTTTGCTGAAATCACTCAGAGGAAGACGCTTCGAGACCCAAAGAGCCTGACGTGTGCGAGGCACAGCCTGAGGACGGCCGTTGCATGACCGCCGCCATCGCATGATTTCATGTGCACTGGAGTGAAAGTCACAGAGCTACACGCTCTCTGAAATGTTAATAAAGCGTGCGCTCGATGGACAAGCGTTGCACATCACCCCAGTGAGATATAAATAGATTATTCTATCAGGATTAGTGCGGATATGCAGATTTATTTGCCGATTCTGATGCGGGCCAGGTGTGCGGTTACACACCCGAAGTCAAAAAGTCTTCTTTTTTTTATATCGGAGATGATTCTTGGAGCTCGTATCAAAAAGGTCTTAGAAAGTCTTACAATACGGTCAAGAAGAAATTATTACATTACAAATGAACAGCATTATTTACCTGCAAGGATTTAAAGCATTGAGTGAGTGATGATTCAAATCAGTTCAGAGTTTGGAATTGATTCATTGAATCGGATTTACCAAATCTAATGGCACTTATAAATCAGAGAAGATGCTGTAGTAACAGTAACTCTCTGAAATGTCTTAAAAGGAGCCATAATTTCAATCAAGCTGTCTTTGTTTGATTCAAATTGCTTAAAGTCGGCTTGAAACGGAAGTCCAATTTATTCTTTTCTTCTCTATTGTGTCGTATATCAGAGTGAAACGCTTCTCGAACAAGAACAAATGTAGGGCGGGGCTTGTGGGAATTGATTGGATGGTGGTGGTTTGCTATTGGTGGATCTCATGTGAGTGACAGGTTGCCCCGCCCTCATCAGAGAGGAGATGCTGATTCGAGATTACGAGGAACAAACAATAGTGATCTGCACAAATAAATAATAATATTCAGTAAATATTCAATACAATTCAGAATCATAATTGCTATAGTCGATATGCATATGTGTATGAATGTATAATCAAATATAGACACGTAAGTCTGATCCAGACTTGATTTCGTACATGCATATATTCCCGATTCTAATTCTGATTTTATCCCCAGCAGATGAGTTCTCATTGGTCCTGATGGTTGTGAGGGCCCGCCTCCGCCACCTGTCAATCAATCCGCACAACAGAGATGTGACGTCCAATCGCACGCTGAGATTTCTGCGTTCTGGAGCTGTTAGGACACAACAAGCCACACCCAGGTGAGACTCTTTCATCAAGCTGCTCTGGTGAAAAGATGCATATTATTTGCAGGTGTGAGAGGAAGCGTATTTTCAATTAGAAACACGCAGGGATTTATCTTTCTGAAGATGCTGAGCTTCCACTCCCTCGGGGATTTGAGCCGCTGGGGCTTTGATTGTGAATTTGAATGAAATCCGTACCTGTTGGATTTTTGTTTTACACTGTGAAAACAGGTAGTTGGAGTTAAAGGAATAGTTCATCCAAAAATGGAAAAGTTTGGTGTATTTTTGCTCACCCTCATGCCGTTCATCTGCTCTTTTCCGTACGATCAAAGCCGAAATCAAATTTGCTCCCAAAAGGACGTAAATGTACCATAAAAGAATATGATTAGTATGCGATACAGTAGTTTTTTGTGAGGAACAGACTGTGATTTAAGTTGATAATCAACATATAAATGGTTCACTTGTAGTTACCAATCTGACACTGAGATGTTGTTGTTGTTGTTGTCAAAGTTATTACCGTTAACTAAAACTATTAAAATATTTGTGTTCATTGAAATAAAGCTGAGATAAAATATAAAATATTATATACTAATGAGCACAAATTGAAGCCATAAAATTATTAAATGGGAATAAATAAATATGAAATAAAACTAAAATAAATGAAATAGCAATATTTCATAATGAATATAAATAAAATTATTATTTGAATAAAATATATATGAATAAAATGATACAAAATGACAAAAAATAAACTAAACATATAAAAAAAATAGCTCATTTAAAATATTAATTGAACTTTAATTTTTTTAAAAAGAAATAAATATTGGATGAAAATCTTAAACTTAAAAACAAACAAAAATGTGAAAAGTTGTCTTGTCAAAAAACTTAAAGCACTAAAATAAATCTAAATAGAAATATAAAAAATAAAAGCACATAACCGTTACTATAACAATATAAAATTAAAATGAGAACTGAAAATAAAAAATAAAATAACACCGATTACTGTAAAAAAAAAATATTAGATGAAAAACCTAAACTTAATAACTTAAAACTAAAAAAGTTACTATATTAAAATTTAAATGAAAACTAAAATATATAAAAATAATAGCTAATGAAACTATAGAATTAAATATTAGATGAAAAATGTCAAATAAAACTAAAAAATAATAGCTAAAATATTTTAATAAATATATTAACAAAAAGTATTAATACTCCATGTAATGGTGAGCTGTACCCAAAATTGATGTGTGATGCGTAATGAACCACCAGGAATATAATTTTAATAAACACACAAGATAACAAAACTACCGTACTCTAACGTAAGACAGCGAACAGAGAAAAACATCAGTACCGTAACAGGGAACAGGTGAGACCGAATTCGTAACCATGACAACCAATAAATGAATGAGAACACAGGCGGCTAAACGGAACGTGACTGTCTGTGACACTATAATAGTCATGAAATGATAGTAAAATAGCACTGGATCAGATAAGAGAAATTATTTTTACATCAAAAAGTAAGGAAAGCCTAAATTTAGGTCATCTTCACAGTGCAGTGGGTCAGCGTCACATTGCATGACTGTTGAGGGCCGGCGCAGTGAACCAGCGCCGCGAAGCACTCAAGCAAGTATAATAAACACTAATGCCGAGTGTCCTCCAGCACATTAACATCTACAGTCTTCCTTTCCTCGGGAAGATCCTCACGAATGTCTGACCCGGTGACTGAGCTCAAGGTTTACGGTTACGTATTAAAAGCGATTCTTTCGGCGACGGATCGTGATGTGAGCCAGACATCGAGCGGTCTTATTTAACAGCGAGCATGTTCTTATTATAGGCGTCTTCTGTGGTGCAGGAGGAGATGGGGGTTGGGAGCGTGTCGAGTTACTGTACGAAGCATTAATAGATGCTTTGAGGTGGTTCAGAGCCGAGAGCAGCTTTCCGGTGGGTTTCCACATGATCTGAAACACACCGAGGCGCTGCTGTTACAGTGATTTACAGATGCGAGTAATCGAAGAAGAATCGTGAGCATCATTAGCTGACTGTGCTTTGATTGACAGGACTGATTCCCAGAGTTTGATATGCATCATTCACGTCTGCAGGACTAAAAACCTATTCCAAAATAAATAAATAAAATATATAATTCATTTATTATGGTGAACATTTAATTATTATTCATTAAACTTGTCAATAAATCATCATTTATTAAACAAATGTTAAATTTCCAATATATTTTGGGTTCATTTTAAGCAAGCGATATAGTCATTTTAAAACAATAGTTGAGTTAAAAATATATACATACATATATATCAATAAATTTATATACACACATATATATAAATAAACATGTATGTATATGTGTGTGTGTGTGTGTATATATATGTGTATGTATATATGTGTATATGTGTTTATATGTGTATATATGTATTTATGTGTATGTATATATGTGTATATATATATGTTTATATGTGTATATATGTGTATGTATATATGTGTATATATGTTTATATGTGTATATATGTATATATGTGTATGTATATATGTGTATATATATGTTTATATGTGTATATATGTATATATGTGTGTATATATATTTGTATATATGTATATGTATATATGTGTATGTATATATGTGTGTGTATATATATATATATATGTTTATATGTGTATATATGTATATATGTGTGTATATATATGTATATATGTGTATATATGTATATATATATGTTTATATGTGTATATATGTATATATGTGTGTATATATGTATATATGTGTATGTATATGTGTGTATATATGTGTATATATATATATATATATATGTTTATATGTGTATATATGTATATATGTGTGTATATATGTGTATGTATATGTATATATGTGTATGTATATGTGTGTATATATGTGTGTATATATGTATATATGTGTATGTACATATGTATATATGTGTATGTATATGTGTGTATATATGTGTATATATATATATATATATATATATGTTTATATGTGTATTATGTATATATGTGTATATATGTGTGTATATATGTGTATATATATGTATATATGTGTATGTATATGTGTGTATATATATATGTATGTATGTATATATATATATATAGATAGATAGATAGATAGATAGATAGATAGATAGATAGATAGATAGATAGATAATAAATCAGATAAATATTGTTCTTAAGTAGAATACAAATTGTTTCCTAGGAATAGGAATCTAAATTGTGAACACTTCACAACATTCCTCATTTAAATAATTTATGCGGATAATAAAGGGGCGGGGCCTGCTTGAGTTAGTTAGTAGAGTGATGAAACTGGCGGTTATGGTAAGGGGCGGGGTGTTTCCCAAACGACCAATCACAACACACCGCTCCAGTCGACCAATCGGAGCACATTGTGCTTTTCAGAAGGAGGGGATTCATGGAGACGGGAAGTAAACAGAGCGTTACTGACAGACTGGGAAGAGAGGAGCTGCAACAATGGAGAATATGAGGAAAATAATGAACATTCAAGCAGGAAAACCTATGGATGAACAGGAGTTGAAACTGTAACCACTGATATCTTCATGACTCCACAAGGGCAGAGGCTCTTATCTGAGTCAGCACACACACACACACACACACACACACACAAAACCCTGCTGTTTTTATTCTTTGCAGTCGCTTTACTTTCAATGAAATTTCCGTAGCATCTCCCACAGCTGCCCGTCTCAGATCTGCAGATCCGGATCAGTCCGGATCAGCACGAGTGACTAAATGACACCCTGTCTAGGTGGGCGTACTAATCCACTAATACCTCACACGCGCGCACATGTTCAGCGCTCGGATCGCACGCGGGGTTAAGCACGTTTGCCACGGCCCCGCAAGAGCTGCAAATGAAGCTGCGCTCAAGGTGGTCAAGAGGTCGAATGAAACCAGGCTTACATGTGTTTTTAGTTCGTAGAATTTGAATATATTCCGCATGAGGGTCGCGACTTGATTTTAGGTTTGCATTAGGAGTGATATGATATTATGAAGCATTACTGTTGCTCACACTTTGATATTATGTATCATTCATCCGGCGTGTTAAACTCATCCGGCGGCGTTCGTGTTCCAAACGTAAATGATTCCTCAAATCATGTGTTTCATTGAGAAAGTTGTGCTGTGACGTTTCACTGCATTCACACTATTGGATTAGAAGAAAAACACTATTGTCTAGACGAGCAGTGGTTCCCCGGCGCAGGGGTCGCGGGATGATTTCTATTTTTTTTTTCTTTTTTTTTTGAAGTATATAAATTATATTGGCCCTATATATTTTTGTTGCAGTTAATTTAATTCAATACTTATTAAATGGTGTTTGCAGAAAAGTCTGATTAAAAATATATATAATGTATATTAAAAAAATATATAATGTGTGTGTGTTTGTGAGTGAGTGAGTGAGTGAGTGAGTGAGTGAGTGTGTGTGTGTGTGTGTGTGTGAGTGTGAGTGTGTGTGTGTGCAGCAGCGCATTTATCATGGGGGTCGCGGGATAAAAAGTTTGGGAACCCCTGATCTAGAGCTGCTTTACAGCCAAATTTGAAGCTTGGACACTGTAAACCCTGAAAAGTTCTACTAACTCAAAATTTGTCAGTTTGCAAACTTAAATTTCATCGGTAAGCACAGCTATTTTTTTTTTTTGAATAACTGTAAATTACAAATAAACAATTTAAATCAAATATATATATATTGTTCTGTTTGTCTTAATTTAATGCAACTCAAAGTTTTAAGTACATTGTAAACCCGAACAAGTTGGCAAAACTCAAAAAAAGTGAGTCAGTCGATTCAAAGACATTCCAAGTTTAAGTAAACAGAACTGGCAGATTTTTTTTTTTTTACTACTCATACATTTTAATTGTTCTTAACTTGAAATGTTTGTTCAAAATGATCCCGTAACCCCAATAGAAACACAAAATAATTCAGAAATTTCTTAGCAGAGTGAGTGCAGCAATATATAGCATTGAATATGCGCCGCTTCTCACCATGATGGTAACTCTCCAAATCAAACATTTACAGAAGCTCTTCTGAATTAGCATAACAAAACATTAATCACTTCTAAATCTCACACTTAACATTAATCTTGCACTAAAAACATTGTATAACACTTAATTTGAGCATTTACTCTCTTTCGAGTGCCATTGGCAAAGCATGCTGGGTAATAGAAATCCCAGCCCAGTTTCAGGTAAGCTTAAATAAGTTCATAAATCTCGCAACAATGAAACGGTTCAGTTAATGTGCGAGTGCACGTTCAGTGATGACGTCACATTTTGGTTAAAAAAAACCCGCCACTAGAGGGCGTATGTTTGACATTAAAATATTTGAAATCTATTCTTTCAAGTTCCCTGAACTCCAAAGTTTAGCCGAGTTGTAAAAACAACTACACTTTATGTGTAGTGTTAACTTAAATCTCTGATACATGTTGAGTGAACTCAAAAATAATAGTTTGAGCAAAAGCTCTTTTTAGCTCTAATTTATTTAATATTTTATTTAGCTTTTTATATTTTCAGCTTTCATTTTAATTTAAGTTCTAATCATTTTGTCATGGGCTTTTATCATTTTTTAAATATAAATTTAAAATTGTCAGTATATTTAGCTCTAATTTATTTAATATTTTATTTATTAAGTTCTAATCATTTTGTCATGGGCTTTTATAATTTTTTATTTTTAATTATTAAAATAAATTCCGTATATTTAGCTCAAATTTATTTATTAATATTTTGAATTAACTTTTATATTTTAAGATTTCATTTTAATTTAATTTTTAGTCATTTCATCATGGGCTTTTGTCATTTTTTTCAATATATTTAAAATGTATTCAGTATATTTAGCTTTAATTTATTTAATATTTTAATTAGCTTTTTATATTTTCAGCTTTCATTTTAATTTAAGTTCTAATAATTTTGTCATGGGCTTTTATCATTTTTTTTATTTTTAATTATTAAAATATATTCCGTATATTTAGCTCAAATTCATTTATTAATATTTTGAATGAACTTTTATATTTTAATATTTTATATTAATTTAATTTTTAGTCATTTCATCATGGGCTTTTGTCATTTTTAAAAAAAAATATATATTTAAAATGTATTCAGTATATTTAGCTCTAATTTATTTTTATTTAATTTTTAGTTTTTTGTTTTTTTTTAATTACTTAAACTTATTTCTAATGTTCCAAGGCAACATTTCTAATTTTTCAGTACATTTTTTCACAAGTTGCATTTTCAGTAAACAAGTAAAAAGCGTCAGGTTTTGCTCATTAATATGCTCAGCACAGCACAGCATTGCATTTTGCTACAGTGACCGAACCTCACAGACGTCAGGATGTAGACAGAATCTCTACGCAATCGTTGACTCATAGAGCAAAGGTAAAAGGTCACGTGACCCTTCGCCAGCGATGCAGCGCCATGCAAATCAGTGCATAATCAAGCAGATTATTCTGAGCGTGATGAAACAGAGGAAGAAGTCTGTGTGTATTGATCAGATGTTCAGAATGTGTTTTTAAGCGCACACACACACACACTCAGTTTAGAGCAGTTGTGGTTTGTGAGTGATTGAGTGTGTAAGAGCTCCCTTGCGTCTGACGGCAGAGATAACACACACTTACGACAGTGTGTGGCTCAGAGAGAGAGAGATGCATGTGTGTTTGTAGCCGCTGAGGAGCGAGAGAAGACCTTCAGGTAATGGGACGGATTGAATGTGTGTGTGTTGCAGTGGTGCAGTGTGTGTGGCTGTCATCTGTAGATGGCTGATGTTATTATGCATGTGATATCTTGTCTGTTGTGGAATAGATTGTCCTCTAAATGCCAGGCCTGGTGTCACCTCATGACTGTGTGCCGCTGCTTTTAGCATATATAAAACGAGAGAGAGAGAGAGACAGAGAGAGAGAGAGAGAGGAGAGAGAGAAAAACAGAGAGAGGAGAGAGAGACAGAGAGAGAGAGAGAGAATATGAATGAAATCGGTTTCACTCTAAAAATACATCAGTAACTGAAGGATTTTACTCGTTTACAGATGCAAGCCGGGTTGTGAGTGCCATTTCATGTTGGCTCTGTGAAATATCATAATATATATATATATATATATAATCAGGAAGTCCGTTGAAGGCCTTTTGTTAACACTCAGTAGTATTTCGCTTGAATCTCAGCCACGGATGCTCGCTGTTGCATCATCATGATGACATTTTCATTCTAGAGCGTTTGATTGGACAACAATCTGTCGTGGCAGATGATGTCATCAATACTTCTTAGAGTAAAGCATTTTTTTTTTTTTTTAAGAAATTTTTTCTTTTCTCCAGAAAGGATGCGTTAAATTGGCCGTAAATATATTTTTGTAGTGTTTTACGAATGATTGATGCTGTACCGTTGAACTAACTATTCATTTAGGAATCCTGCAAAATAAAATAAAAATATGACCGTTTTCAACACTGATTATAATCATAAATGCTTCTTGATCATCAGAATGATTTCTGAAGGATCATGTGACTCTGGAGTAATGATGCGGAAAATATCACTGGATATAAATGATATTTTACTATATAAATGCATAGAAAACGGCTAGTAATAATACTTCACAATTACTGTATTTTTGATCTAAAAAAATGCAGCTTTGGTTGTACATCTGATCCTAATTATATCAACCCTCAGAAGTACATTAACATAAAGCTGTCTGACACGAACTACATGCCTTCAGATTTGACTTCACGGTCTTTAACAACGTAAATTATGGCCAATGTTGATGATGTTGAGTTTAAATATAATGTTTTAGACTGCCTGATCCTCATTTTTATTCTCCATTGACTCGATCATTCTGTCTTTCAGTTAGATGGAGGAGAGCGAGAGAAGCAGAAGTCGGTCTCCACGCAGGGTCCGTCGGGTGGAGCAGGTGGTGGGGAAATGGCTGCGCCGTTCTCGAGACTCTCTCAGCAGGTGGAGTAACACACACACACACACGCACACACGTTGTGTTTTCATGTTTTATGGGGACATTCCATAGGCGTAATGGTTTTTCTACTGTACAAACTGTACATTCTGTCCCTCTACACCCCCCCCACCCCTAAACCTACCCATCACACAAAATGTTCTGCTATTTTACATTTTAAAAAAAGATCATTCTGTATGATTTATAAGCTTGTTTCCTAATGGGGACAAACAAAATGTCCCCACAATGTCATTTGGTCCCCATAATGTAGGAAATACCCACAAACACACACACACACTCTCTCTCTCTCACTCACTCACTAACTCACTCTCTCTCACTCACTCACTCACTCACTCACTCACTCACTAACTCACTCTCTCACACACACACACACACAAACACACACACACGTTGTGTTTTTCATGTTTTATGGGGACATTCCATTGGCGTAATGGTTTTTATACTGTACAAACTGTACATTCTGTCCCCCTACACCCCCCCTACCCCTAAACCTACCCATCACACAAAATGTTCTGCTATTTTACATTTTAAAAAAAGATCATTCTGTATGATTTAGAAGCTTGTTTCTTCATGGGCACCAACAAAATGTCCCCTCAATGTCATTTGGTCCCCATAATGTAGGAAATACCCACAAACACACACACACACTCTCTCTCTCTCACTCACTCACTAACTCACTCTCTCTCACTCACTCACTAACTCACTCTCTCTCACACACACACACACACAAACACACACACACGTTGTGTTTTCATGTTTTATGGGGTCATTCCATAGGCGTAATGGTTTTTATACTGTACAAACTGTACATTCTGTCCCCCTACACCCCCCCTACCCCTAAATCTACCCATCACACAAAATGTTCTGCTATTTTACATGTTCAAAAAAGATAATTCTGTATGATTTATAAGCTTGTTTCCTCATGGGGACCAAAAAAAGTCCCCATAATGTCATTTGGTCCCCATAATGTAGGAAATACCCACAAACACACACACACACTCTCTCTCTCTCTCTCTCTCTCTCTCTCTCACACACACACACACGTTGTGTTTTCATGTTTTATGAGGACATTCCATAGGCGTAATGGTTTTTATACTGTACAAACTGTACATTCTGTCATCCCCCCACCCCCACCCCTAAACCTACCCATCACACAAAATGTTCTGCTATTTTACATGTTCAAAAAAGATCATTCTGTATGATTTATCAGCTTGTTTCCTCATGGGGACCAAAAAAATGTCCCCACAAGATCAACATTTACTAGTATTACTATACCTGTGGGGACATTTGGTCCCCGTAACGTAGGGAATACCCACACACACACACACATGTTTTATGGGGACATTCCATAGGCGTAATGGTTTTTATACTGTACAAACTGTACATTCTGTCCCCCTACACCTAAACCTACCCAATGTTATTTGTTTCAGAACGTCCAGAGAACATTCTAGAGTAACGTTCCCATAATGTTTGCAGAGCTGGAAAGTTCCCTTAACGTGACACGTTTTCATAGCTTAATGGGAAGTTGTGAATGTGGAAACGTTACATTTAGAGCTCCAGAACCTCCGAAGCAGCTTTAATGATGTTTAGGTGGAGCCATGGAAGACGGTTGATGTGGGTGCTGTCCCAAATGGTCCCTTGTAGTCTTCTTTTGATGTAGGGCACACTTTGATGATGCAATGTGAACAATGCGCACAAACCCCAGACCGTGTGGGTTGAAGCCGTCGTTTGGTTTTCTCCAAACCCATCCAGACGGAGGAAAAGAAGACTAATCCGATCAGAGTACTGTTTTCCGTTAATCAGTGTCGTAGGTTTATGGCTTGCTTTCCAGATGGGCCCTACCATAAATTCCAGCCTTGTGAAGCTGAAACAAGAAAACCCGGCATAATACGGTTTGATTCATCATTGCTCGCTTTTGTTAAGCTTTTTATTCATCAAAGAACTCTCTCTCTCTCTCTCTCTCTCTCTCTCAAAGGGAGCGTATTTTAGGAGGCAGGAGGTCTCGCTCCGGGGATTCGGGCCAGCAGAACTTCCCTGTGAAGGTGACGGTGGAGGTGATCAGAGACGCTGTGCTGGACTCCCATGGCTTCAGTCTCTCAGCACAGCACCCCCTGCTGGTCAGGGACGTCACTCCAGGTGCGCCCACACACACACTCTCACGTGGAGTTCGGCTTACGGGACGCGCCGGAGCAGGTTGTTTTTAAACACAGATTATGATCTAAGCGAAGGCGGGTTTGGATGCTGTCCTCACTGTGTGTGAGAAACTGAGCCCAGAGGACAGAAATAGTGCAAATGAGATCTTTTATATTTCACCGTTCAGATTAAATAGAGGCTTCGAAGAAGAATTATAGTTTATTCATATTTTAAATCCTTTTTTAAATGTTTCATTCTAAGTGAAATTTTAATGTAATTATATAGTTATCAATATTTTAAATGAGTTTTTAATTTTTATATTTTATTTGTTTTGTCTTTATTTTTGATTTTCCGTTTCATTTTGGTTAAAAGTTTAGTCATTAATTTTATTTTTTAATTTTTATATTTTTCATTTTCGTCTTAAAGTTTTCGTAATTTTGTTGTACGTTTTTTGTAGACATTTTTGTTTTTATGAATAAATATTAATAAAATAATATAAAAAAAAAAAGTTAAATATTTTTTATGAATTATTAATTTTATTTAATTTTCAGCTTGTTATTTTTTCATTTCAGCTAATTTATATTTCATGCAACAAAACTGGATGTAGTTCAACTATAACGACTCTCTCCTGCTCCTCAAATGTTTATCCCGACTAAAAGCCTTTTCCTCGGGATGCTTGTGTCGATAAATCCAAATCTGCATCAGATTGAACGTTCGCCCTCTCTGACGGTGAAAGCGTGAGAAAGGACGTGACACTCGAGCCGGAGCGTGAGCTGAACATCTGCTGCGCTCTCATTTATTTAATTCATTAAGATGCAGGTGCACAAGCTCCTTCACACATGATCTTTCTCTCAAAACACGCACAAGCACAAGCCGATTGCATTACTAACGCACAATATCTTCATAAATTAGGGCCAAAATCTATGAAGCAAGTGTCGTTGACAGAAGTCAATCCCAGAATGCATTGCACTAATTGAAGATGGACAATTTTATCCAATACGTATCTGTGTATTTTCATATTATTATGCTGATTTCATGTTGAAAGTACCACAACTGTACTCTGAGATTGTTTAAATCTTCTGTGGACGGAATGCATATCAAATCAGCCACTTATAAGAGTCCATTTTAGTCTGGCTATGAAGACAGTAGCCGCTCTCTGGATCTTGCAGCGAAGCTGTTGTGTGAATTACATGCTCACACACACACACACACACACAATCATTCTGCAGTGCTGACTTCTGCCTTTTTTGCAGTAGAAACAGCTGATAAAATCCCAGAGGGAGAACCTCGCAGCCCTACAGCACATAATTATGTGAGAGGAGACGGAGAGGGAGAGATCTGCCAGGCATTGGTGGTTGGAACTAAGGGGATGTCGAGGCAGATTGTGTGTATATTTTGGCTTGAAGACAAATGAGTGTAAATGGCGGAACAGGGCGATGCAGACACTCGATCCGCAGAAGCACCAGACGTGACATTAATAATGAATTAACGCAACTTTTGCACCGTTCTAGTGTGCGTTCATTACTTTTCGAGTTGGTGATTTAACATAACTGATGATTTGATCATCAAATCAGAATGATTTCTGAAGGATCATGTGACTCTGAAGACTGGAGTAATGATGCTGAAAATTCAGCTTTGATCGCTGGATATAAATTATAGTTTACTATATATTCACATGGAAAACAGCTATTTTAGATGGTAATAATATTTCACATTTTTACTGTATTTTTGGTTAAAGAAAATCCAGCTTTGGTGAGCAGAAGAGAATTAAAAATGTCGAATGATTTCTGAAGGATCATGTGACTCTGAAGACTGGAGTAATGATGCTGAAAATTCAGCTTTGATCGCTGGATATAAATTATAGTTTACTATATATTCACATGGAAAACAGCTATTTTAGATGGTAATAATATTTCACATTTTTACTGTATTTTTGGTTAAAGAAAATCCAGCTTTGGTGAGCAGAAGAGAATTAAAAATGTCGAATGATTTCTGAAGGATCATGTGACTCTGAAGACTGGAGTAATGATGCTGAAAATTCAGCTTTGATCGCTGGATATAAATTATAGTTTACTATATATTCACATGGAAAACAGCTATTTTAGATGGTAATAATATTTCACATTTTTACTGTATTTTTGGTTAAAGAAAATCCAGCTTTGGTGAGCAGAAGAGAATTAAAAATGTCGAATGATTTCTGAAGGATCATGTGACTCTGAAGACTGGAGTAATGATGCTGAAAATTCAGCTTTGATCGCTGGATATAAATTATAGTTTACTATATATTCACATGGAAAACAGCTATTTTAGATGGTAATAATATTTCACATTTTTACTGTATTTTTGGTTAAAGAAAATCCAGCTTTGGTGAGCAGAAGAGAATTAAAAATGTCGAATGATTTCTGAAGGATCATGTGACTCTGAAGACTGGAGTAATGATGCTGAAAATTCAGCTTTGATCGCTGGATATAAATTATAGTTTACTATATATTCACGTAGAAAACAGCTATTTTAGATGGTAATAATATTTCACATTTTTACTGTGTTTTTGGTGAAAAAAATCCAGCTTTGGTGAGCAGAAGAGAATTCAAAATGTCGAATGATTTCTGAAGGATCATGTGACATTGGAGTAATGATGCTGAAAATTCAGCTTTGATCACTGCATATAAATTATAGTTTACTACATAGTCACATGGAAAACAGCCATTTTAAATTGTAAAAATATTTCAAAATTTTTCTCTTTTTACTGAATTTTTAAACAAATAAATGCAGCCTCGGTGAGCAGAAGACTTCTTTTAAAAGCATTCAAAAATCCGACTTTCATTGCGAGAATTGATGATCATAAAATCAAAACATTTGAATCGGTGGATGACGAGACTCGTGCCACGAGATCTTGCGATATTAAAATGTGACAAGGTTTCTTGCTGAGGGGAGCCGTGATGGAGCGTGGGGGCGAAATTAACATCGAATATACCGTGCCACCGCCTCTACTGCCATTTCGCTTTTTGTTCTAGAAACAAAAACCATTTAATTCAGTTGGATAGCAGCCGCTTCGATTGTAAACGGTGCAACAGGAGTGCAACAGGAATCACAGTTCAGTAATGCAAGATGACTGACAAGACCATGGCGGAGGATTCTGATGAATGTCATAACTTAGAATACGCGCGAAATGGAAAGTGAAAGTAAAACGCGAGCTCCCTGATGCACACGAGTCGATAATAGTCTAAAACACAATAAGACACTCCATCCGCTGAAGCATCTTTCACTGCAGCGCTACAACCTTTACTCATAGTTCGGTTTACAGATTAGAACAAACACTTTACAACAAGTATTAAACTCTGGCACAGCAGTTTATGAATGAATGACTCCTTAAATCAGGAATCAGGATATAAATCAGACACTCACTTACAGTACAGTAGTAGAAACTAGAGTCATATCTTCATATTTATGATTATATGTGTGTTAATTTGCAGGAGGTCCAGCAGATGGACAGCTTTTTCCTGGAGATCAGATCCTAAAAGTGAACAATAAAGCCATAGAAGATCTGTCCCCTGAAAACACGGAGCAGATGATTAGGTGACTGATCCGATTCGACGAACACTTGGAGTCGATGTTGCTCACCCCACTGGAAATATGATGAAGTCATGATTTTGTAATGATGTCATTCTCTTATGCTCCGCCCTCAGGGAATGCCAGGACTCTGTAACCATGACGATCCTCAGAAATATGACGGTGTGTACTGAACATTCTTGCATTTGTCGTCGTTGTTGTTTTAATACGGAAACTGGTGGATGTTTATTGTACTGTTAATAATAATAATAATAATAATAGTTTTATTCCAGCTCACGGTCATTATACAGAGCAGGATTGTCACTAACTAAAACTAAAATGAAAACTATTAAAAACCATTTCTGTTCATTGAAAAAAATATAAGTTTCAGTTGAAGCTCTAAAATGAACTGGAAAATAAATAACTAAAGCTAAAACGGAAAATAAATCAAACCTTAAAATAATAATGTTAAAATAAAATGACTAAAAATGTAACTAAAGTTAAGATGAAAACTAAGAATATAAAAATAAAAGCTAATTCAAAATATTAATAACTATAATAAAGTCATAACAAGAGAAACTAGTCTTTTAAAATGGTTCTGAAATATCTGAAATACATATTTTAACTTAAGGCAGTACATTAACTGTGCAATAGTTTGGTTTTCCCAAAATTTTCTATTTATTCTTTCTCCGAATTATAGAAAAATAGTCAGAAATTTTAATTGAATCTAATTTAGAACCATTAAACTCCTTACGATTTCAATTCCTACCTAGCGACTCATTAATTTAACCTTGAATCCCACATACAGGCGTCAGAATTTAAAGAGAATTTTTTTTTTTTTGCTTTCAGAATCCCAAGTCTTCATTCATAACAGCGGAGAAGAGAGCTCGTCTGAGAAGAAACCCCTTCAAAGTGCGCTTTGCTGAAGAGGTGGTGGTCAACGGACACACTCAGGTAAAGCCACGCGCAGAGCTGGGTGTGTTACTTTTAAAATGTGTTTCACTACAGATTACAAAATACTTGCTTTAAAAAGTCATTTGTAACGTGTTTCGATACATTACTCAAGTTTAGTAACTTCATCTAAATAATTTAGAATACTTTGGAATACTAATAAGTGTGAAACAAACACAAAAAAGATCATTGAGAGTTTTTATCTCACAATTCTGACTTTTTCCCTCAGAATTGTGTGATATAAAGTTGCAATTGTGAGTTATAAAGTCAGAATTATGAGATATAAACTCACAATATTGAGAAAAGTCAGAATTATGAGATATAAACTCACAATATTGAGAAAAGTCAGAATTATGAGATATAAACTTATAATATTGAGAAAAGTCAGAATTATGAGATATAAACTGACAATATTGAGAAAAGTCAGAATTATGAGATATAAACTTATAATATTGAGAAAAGTCAGAATTATGAGATATAAACTCACAATATTGAGAAAAGTCAGAATTATGAGATATAAACTCACATACTAAATTCACAATTGCAAGAAAATTGCAAGTTTATATCTCCCAATTCTGACTTTATAACTTGCAATTGTGAGTTTAAATCTCGCAATTCTGAGAAAAAGAAGTCAGAATTGTGAAACACAAACTCACAATTGTGAGGGAAAAAACTAATAGTGAGAAAAAGTCACAGTGACGAGTGAATTATAAAATGACTCCCAAAACATGAAAACAGTGGAAAACATGAAACTGAACTGGTCTTTTTCAGACGGTCAGAGTCAGAGAATCACCAATCGCTGTTTAAATGACATTAAAACTCAAAGTAATCACTTTGGTAATCTAAAACACTTTTCAGATGGAACTGTAATCTGATTACCACCCATTTAACATGTAACTGTCATGAAATGCAGACTCGCAATAGACTCGCAATACGAGTCTAGTCTTTTCAGACGGCCATGTTTTATTCACTGTTTGCAGGGAAACTCTCTTCTCTTCCTGCCCAACGTTCTGAAGGTGTACCTGGAGAACGGCCAGACGAAAGCCTTCAAATTTCACAAGACCACCACTGTCAAGGTTCGGGATTGTTGTTTTGATTTCTGTACTCAACTTCAATATTACGGGTCCGTCAGTTATTGTTTAATCTTAACCTTGTTTTTGTGAAAAGATGTGGATTTGGCAAAAAAAAAAAAAAATTTAACTTCAGACAAAGCGGACATGAATTAGATTAAATGCAGTGTTATTTTAGATTTTATTACGGCTGACAGATAAAAAAAATGTAATCTAATTGCATAATGTAACAATAATGATGATTTAAAGTCATTATTGTGTTAAATGAGAAAAGCATCAAATAGCTTTAGAGATAAATATGTAATTTGATTCAATGGAGTTTTATTATAATTTTTATCATTTATATATATATATATATATATATATCATTTATATATATATATCATTTATATATATATATATATCATATATATATATATATATATATATATATATATATATATATATAAAAATTATACTCTAAATGAGAAACTAAAACTTACAGTAGGTGGCGGTAAAAGTCCAAACGAGTAATTCATTGAATCATTTGATTCATTCAGAAATGAGTTGCTCTCTTTATGAATGGATCATTGAATCATTGGTTTTCCCGATTCATTTTCACTCAAATTGTGGATTCATTAGGAAACGAAGCACCAAGGTGTGTTGCTCAGAGATGCACAAACAGTTCTGCTCTGGCTTTATGGGTAAAATTGTCTAAAATATAACAATATTAACTTCTTATTTATTGAAATGTTGTATAAAATCAATCACATTTGCACTCCTGCTATTCAGGACACAAAGCAGCACAGGTGTGATATTGCACTTGCTACTCGTGACATATTGCTTAACTATATCATATTGTATAAATAGGAACATTTTTGCCCTGATATTTTGAATTTTAGGGCATTAACTGCATTCTACAGGCTTCATGTTCATCACCAATCATTTGTTACTTTCGAAGACTTTTACATTTACTTCTCACTAACTCCATACTGACTTAGCGTGGACGTGGTATTGAAGCGGTCTCTGTGTGCAGGACATCGTGTTGACTCTGAAAGAACGGCTGTCCATTCGATGTATCGAGCATTTCTCACTGGTGCTGGAACAGCAGTATAACATCACCAAACTGCTGCTGCTGCACGAGGACGAGCTCATACAGAAGGTACTGACCGACTAAAAGAAACATACTCTACGGTGGCCGAGAGAGCTCAACGCGCTTCAAATAAGAAAACACATGCAAATAAAATAAAAAACATGATCATCAGTTTGACAACACATGTGCTGCAAATCCTCACAACACAAGCAAACACAAAAACACGCTGCAAATAGGGGGACCCTAAAAAGTGACGGACCCTACTTGACAACAGCACCAACTAAAAAATATTAAATATATTATGTAGGCATGAACTCCATGTAATGTGTTTC
Organism: Opsariichthys bidens; assembly: GCA_037194245.1. NCBI lineage: Eukaryota > Metazoa > Chordata > Actinopteri > Cypriniformes > Xenocyprididae > Opsariichthys > Opsariichthys bidens. The sequence continues at coordinate 9,762,881 of CM074308.1, forward strand.
ACTAACAGAAATATGTGGCATTGTTAAACTTTAAGAGATGATCATTTAGTGGATGATTTAAAAATATTCGTTAATCATCTGTTACTAATGTGACGTGATCGTAACGGCGCCTGAGGAGGCGCTCGACACCACGACATCTGTGAAAAACACTTTATTAAAAATAATAAATACATGAAATAATGTACAGTTGTTTATTTTTGTTTGCAGTTTTTATAGTATTTCATGAACAGTGAACACTCAAATGCCGTACACTATGGTTTTGGACACAGATAATAAGCAGGTCCTAGTAGGTCCGTCACTTTTTAGGGTCCCTTTGAAACATTTCCGTTGTGGTTTGTGCTATTTGCAGCGCTTTTTGTATTTGCAGTGCATTTTTGTATATGCACCGTGTTTTTGTGTTTGCAGCGCATTTTTGTATATGCACCGTGTTTTTGTGTTTGCAGCGCGTTTTTTGTGTTTGCGGCGCGTTTTTGTGTATGCACCGTGTTTTTGTATATGCACCGTGTTTTTGTGTTTGCAGCGTGTTTTTGTGTTTGCGGCGCGTTTTTGTGTATGCACCGTGTTTTTGTGTTTGCAGCGCATTTTTGTATATGCACCGTGTTTTTGTGTTTGCAGCGCATTATTGTATATGCACCGTGTTTTTGTGTTTGCAGCGCATTTTTGTATATGCACCGTGTTTTTGTGTTTGCAGCGCGTTTTTGTGTATGCACCGTGTTTTTGTGTTTGCAGCGCATTTTTGTATATGCACCGTGTTTTTGTGTTTGCAGCGCATTTTTGTATATGCACCGTGTTTTTGTGTTTGCAGCGCATTTTTGTATATGCACCGTGTTTTTGTGTTTGCAGCGCGTTTTTGTGTTTGCGGCGCGTTTTTGTGTATGCACCGTGTTTTTGTATATGCACCGTGTTTTTGTGTTTGCAGCGTGTTTTTGTGTTTGCGGCGCGTTTTTGTGTATGCACCGTGTTTTTGTGTTTGCAGCGCATTTTTGTATATGCACCGTGTTTTTGTGTTTGCAGCGCATTATTGTATATGCACCGTGTTTTTGTGTTTGCAGCGCATTTTTGTATATGCACCGTGTTTTTGTGTTTGCAGCGCGTTTTTGTGTATGCACCGTGTTTTTGTGTTTGCAGCGCATTTTTGTATATGCACCGTGTTTTTGTGTTTGCAGCGCATTTTTGTATATGCACCGTGTTTTTGTGTTTGCAGCGCATTTTTGTATATGCACCATGTTTTTGTGTTTGCGGCGCGTTTTTGTGTATGCACCGTGTTTTTGTATATGCACCGTGTTTTTGTGTTTGCAGCGCGTTTTTGTATATGCACCGTGTTTTTGTGTTTGCAGCGCATTTTTGTATATGCACCGTGTTTTTGTGTTTGCAGCGCATTTTTGTATATGCACCGTGTTTTTGTGTTTGCAGCGCATTTTTGTATATGCACCGTGTTTTTGTGTTTGCAGCGCATTTTTGTATATGCACCGTGTTTTTGTGTTTGCAGCGCGTTTTTGTGTTTGCAGCGTGTTTTTGTATTTGCAGCGCATTTTTGTATATGCACCGTGTTTTTGTGTTTGCAGCGTGTTTTTGTATTTGCAGCGCATTTTTGTATATGCAGCGTGTTTTTGTGTTTGCAGCGCGTTTTTGTGTTTGCAGCGTGTTTTTGTATTTGCAGCGCATTTTTGTATATGCGCCGTGTTTTTGTGTTTGCAGCGCGTTTTTGTGTTTGCAGCGTGTTTTTGTTTTTGCAGCGCATTTTTGTATATGCACCGTGTTTTTGTGTTTGCAGCGTGTTTTTGTATTTGCAGTGCATTTTTGTGTTTGCATGTGTTGTGACGATTTTTTTTACTTTCATGTTTTCTTATTTGCAGCGCGTTTTTGTGTTTGCAGCGCATTTTTGTGTTTGCATGTGTTGTGACGATTTTTTTTATTTTCATGTTTTCTTATTTGCAGCGCGTTTTTGTGTTTGCAGCGCATTTTTGTATATGCACCGTGTTTTTGTGTTTGCAGCGCATTTTTGTATATGCACCGTGTTTTTGTGTTTGCAGCGCGTTTTTGTGTTTGCAGCGTGTTTTTGTATTTGCAGCGCATTTTTGTATATGCACCGTGTTTTTGTGTTTGCAGCGCGTTTTTGTGTTTGCAGCGTGTTTTTGTATTTGCAGCGCATTTTTGTATATGCACCGTGTTTTTGTGTTTGCAGCGCGTTTTTGTGTTTGCAGCGTGTTTTTGTATTTGCAGCGCATTTTTGTATATGCGCCGTGTTTTTGTGTTTGCAGCGCGTTTTTGTGTTTGCAGCGTGTTTTTGTTTTTGCAGCGCATTTTTGTATATGCACCGTGTTTTTGTGTTTGCAGCGTGTTTTTGTATTTGCAGTGCATTTTTGTGTTTGCATGTGTTGTGACGATTTTTTTTACTTTCATGTTTTCTTATTTGCAGCGCGTTTTTGTGTTTGCATGTGTTGTGACGATTTTTTTTATTTTCATGTTTTCTTATTTGCACCGTGTTTTTGTGTTCGCAGCGTGTTTTTGTATTTGCAGTGCATTTTTGTGTTTGCATGTGTTGTGACGATTTTTTTTATTTTCATGTTTTCTTATTTGCACCGTGTTTTTGTATTTGCAGCGCATTTTTGTATATGCAGCGCGTTTTTGTGTTCGCAGCGCATTTTTGTATATGCACCGTGTTTTTGTGTTCGCAGTGCATTTTTGTATATGCACCGTGTTTTTGTGTTTGCAGCGTGTTTTTGTATTTGCAGTGCATTTTTGTGTTTGCATGTGTTGTGACGATTTTTTTTACTTTCATGTTTTCTTATTTGCAGCGCGTTTTTGTGTTTGCAGCGCATTTTTGTGTTTGCATGTGTTGTGACGATTTTTTTTATTTTCATGTTTTCTTATTTGCAGCGCGTTTTTGTGTTTGCAGCGCATTTTTGTATATGCACCGTGTTTTTGTGTTTGCAGCGCATTTTTGTATATGCACCGTGTTTTTGTGTTTGCAGCGCGTTTTTGTGTTTGCAGCGTGTTTTTGTATTTGCAGCGCATTTTTGTATATGCACCGTGTTTTTGTGTTTGCAGCGCGTTTTTGTGTTTGCAGCGTGTTTTTGTATTTGCAGCGCATTTTTGTATATGCACCGTGTTTTTGTGTTTGCAGCGCGTTTTTGTGTTTGCAGCGTGTTTTTGTATTTGCAGCGCATTTTTGTATATGCGCCGTGTTTTTGTGTTTGCAGCGCGTTTTTGTGTTTGCAGCGTGTTTTTGTTTTTGCAGCGCATTTTTGTATATGCACCGTGTTTTTGTGTTTGCAGCGTGTTTTTGTATTTGCAGTGCATTTTTGTGTTTGCATGTGTTGTGACGATTTTTTTTACTTTCATGTTTTCTTATTTGCAGCGCGTTTTTGTGTTTGCATGTGTTGTGACGATTTTTTTTATTTTCATGTTTTCTTACTTGCACCGTGTTTTTGTGTTCGCAGCGTGTTTTTGTATTTGCAGTGCATTTTTGTGTTTGCATGTGTTGTGACGATTTTTTTTATTTTCATGTTTTCTTATTTGCACCGTGTTTTTGTATTTGCAGCGCATTTTTGTATATGCAGCGCGTTTTTGTGTTCGCAGCGCATTTTTGTATATGCACCGTGTTTTTGTGTTCGCAGCGCATTTTTGTATATGCACCGTGTTTTTGTGTTTGCAGCGTGTTTTTGTATTTGCAGTGCATTTTTGTGTTTGCATGTGTTGTGACGATTTTTTTTACTTTCATGTTTTCTTATTTGCAGCGCGTTTTTGTGTTTGCAGCGCATTTTTGTGTTTGCATGTGTTGTGACGATTTTTTTTATTTTCATGTTTTCTTATTTGCACCGTGTTTTTGTGTTCGCAGCGTGTTTTTGTATTTGCAGTGCATTTTTGTGTTTGCATGTGTTGTGACGATTTTTTTATTTTCATGTTTTCTTATTTGCACCGTGTTTTTGTATTTGCAGCGCATTTTTGTATATGCAGCGCGTTTTTGTGTTCGCAGCGCATTTTTGTATATGCACCGTGTTTTTGTGTTCGCAGCGCATTTTTGTATATGCATCGTGTTTTTGTGTTTGCAGCGTGTTTTTGTATTTGCAGTGCATTTTTGTGTTTGCATGTGTTGTGACGATTTTTTTTACTTTCATGTTTTCTTATTTGCACCGTGTTTTTGTATTTGCAGCGCATTTTTGTATATGCAGCGCGTTTTTGTGTTCGCAGCGCATTTTTGTATATGCACCGTGTTTTTGTGTTCGCAGCGCATTTTTGTATATGCACCGTGTTTTTGTGTTCGCAGCGCATTTTTGTATATGCAGCGCGTTTTTGTGTTTGCAGCGTGTTTTTGTATTTGCAGTGCATTTTTGTGTTTGCATGTGTTGTGAAGATTTTTTTTATTTTCATGCATTTTCTTATTTGCAGCGCTTTGAGCTCTCTCGGTCACCGTAATACTCTTAACTGGGATGTATTTTTTGGAGATATGATAGCAGCTCAATAATGCTCAGCATAAGAAGATATCTTTTACAATTGTGAAAGTACATGTAGCTTAACAAATAGCAAATACATATAAAACACCCTAGTAACAAAGTGACGATTTTGTCACGGCAAGCACCACTCGTACGTCTATATAGACACTATATTTCACACCACATGCCTTCAATGCCTTATGTAGTGCAATTAACATCAAGCAGTTTTGATGCAAATGTAATTGAGACAGATGTGTCGTGTTTCTGCTCTTTCAGGTGGTCCAGAAGAAGGATTCGCACGACTACAGGTGTCTGTTCAGGGTCTGTTTCATTCCCAGAGACCCAGTAGACCTCCTGCAGGACGATCCCGTGGCCTTTGAGTACCTCTTCCAACAGGTCACACACTTTGATTATAGAAATCACGGCTTTTCATCGTTGGCTAAAACTTTTAATGGAAATCAAATTAAATATAAATTAGTTGAAAGAACTAAATAAAGTTGAAGTACTAAAATGATTAATTGGAAATAAAAAATAACATGAAATTAAACACTTAATAAAAAAATTAAAAAATAATGACAAAACCTCGAAACGAAATTACAAAAAAAAACAAAAAACTTTCAAATTAAAATATCGTTAACTGTTTATTGTTGTTGGCCAGTCGTAACATACTGGACCAGCTGACCAATCAGAGCTCATTGTGGGGGGCTTCAGACAAAAACGGTACTTAAAATGAACAAACTAGAAGACGAAAATGACATTTGCATCGAAATGAAAGATGTAGATTCTACGCTATTGCTTATTTTCCTCGAGATATTGATTTATTAAACCCACGTCGTAAAAACAAGAAACTATGTTTCTAATCACAGCAAGATGCAGTTTGCGTACGTTCATTCGAACTATGGTTCAGGAAACACGGACCCATTGAACTGCGCTGGTAATGACGAAACTTGCGACCATAGTTCGCTGACGATGCTTTCGGGAAACACTGCAGAGCGTTACTGACCGACTAGGAAGAGAGGAGCTGCAACAATGGAGAATATGAGCAAAATAATGAGCATTCAATCTAGTAAAGCCCAAAAAACAACATCAAGACTTTGTAAAAGGGCATAATATCCTCTTGAACTATAGTAACCGTGTTGTGAATGTGTGTGTAGAGTGTGGGAGATGTGTTACAGGAACGCTACGCTGTCGAGATGAAATGCAACACTGCGCTGAGACTCGCCGCTCTGCACATGCACGAGAAACTCGCGAGCTGCGGACAGACTACCAGAGCATCTGTTAAGAGCATTGTGTAAGACACACTCAAAAATACTCATGCTATATATTATAAAACAGCCATTTAATGTGTGTGTGTGTGTGTGTGTGTGTGTGAGACAGTAAGGAGTTTGGTTTAGAAAGCTTCATCTCTCCAACCCTGCTGAGGAACATGAGAGAGAAAGATCTGCTGAAAGCTCTCAACCACCACATGAAGAAGATCCAGTCACTGCTAGAACCACGGCAGAAGGTGTGTGTGCGAGAAATTCACGAGTTGTTTTTGTGCCGATATACTTTTAAACGTTCTAGAATATCGTAGAACTGTTTTGACTTGGTCCAGTAAACAACCACCGAACAACCCTTTTGCATCGTGGCTGAGAGTCAGAGTTAATTTCATTGACGAATAATTTTAAATACATTTTTTCCACTGGAGAAAACAAGATGGTAACTAAAAAACAAGTTTTGAATGGCAAAACTGTGATAACTCTATTGACATTTATCAATAAATAAAAACAAGTTTAGGGAAGAGATCCAGCAGAACTGATGTCCTGCGCCGTAGCGAATTGTAACGTGCTGATCCACCCTCATCTTCCAAACGTTTGGGAGAAAGAGAAGAGCAGACATATGGAAAAAGAAATTAAAAAAATAAATGCATCTGCTTGAAAATGAAGAATGTTGCATGCAAGTTGTTATAAAGAATGCATGTATCGTTGAGAGAAAAGACCATGTTCTTGTGATTCCTTTTTAAGATAAAGACATGTTATACATCTCAGCAACTAAAACTAAAAAGCAACATTCATATTAACAGGTTAACAGATGTTTTCTCCAGGAGTACATAATTTACTCTAGATTTAGTCGACTAAAACTAGACTAAGACTAGACAATTTAGATGACTAAAATAGTCAAAAGACTGACTAAAACTATCAATTTTCTGTGTCAAATGTCTTGCACATTTTAAGCATACTGCCTTTTCTATGCCGAATGTAATTTTGCCTACTGTGCACATCATACACACTATGGCTGCAACAGTTGTAAGACCCTCTCTCTCACTCTTTCAGGTGATTTCTGCATCTCAGGCCCGTTTAGCTTATCTGACCCAGATGGCCGAGCTGATGTCATACAGCGGGAGAAGCTACAACGCCACCATGCTGGTGAGAGAATTCTGTCCATCTGCCACAATTCAGCGTGAATGGCAAACAAAATCTACAGGGCACAGATATCTTGTCTGACTTTATTTATTTTTAAGGTAATGTTACTTTGGATAAAATGGTCAAGCATCCTCTCGTTTTTAAGGATATTCATTTAAGCATGTTCTATAAGTTGGAGGCTCTAAGGAGATTTGGATAAAATGGCATCCCTTGCAATGACATAAAAATAAACCTCGACAGATTCATTCGACCTCTTTGGACCATTTTAAGGATCCTCAGTTAAAGAGGTCCTACTCTGCTTTTTCTCCAAGTTCATCTTTCTCAAGTATGTAAAGAAAAAGTTCTTCTCTATATATCAGTGTCTGTTTCTTAAAAGTTTTCTTCACAATATTCCCCCTTTAAATAATTCCCATCAAGAATAAACGGGTGAGGCCTGGTTGAGTTCGTATTTAGTAGTTCAAGCTGGCGCTTGTGGTATGAGGCGTTGTGCTTTTCAGAAGGAGGGGCTTCATAGAGACTAAATGGCATTACTGACAGACTGGTAAGAGAGGAGCCGCAACAATGGAGAACATGGAGAAAATACTGAACAATATGGCCTCTAAGATTTGGTTAGACTGAGTGAAATTGGAGGAAATGTGTGTCTTACAGCTGCAGGACAGGGAGTCGTTGGTGAGTTTGCTGGTTGGAGCGAGATACGGGATCAGCCAAATACTAAACCACCAGCTCAACATGATCTCCACCATCATAGACTTCCACTACATCACCCGAATAGAGGTGCTCTCAGAGTCCGACAGAGTCAGCATGGTCAAGATCTACCTGCAGGACATCCAGGTGTGTACACTTCTGCCGACATATTAAAATAAAATGCTGAAAGTGCACCTTCGGAACATACCATGCTGGGGTAGTTGTGGCCTAGCGGTGAGGGAGTCGGGCTTGTAATCTGAAGGTTGCCGGTTCGATTCCCACGCCGGCAGGAATTGAAGGTGGGGATTGAGAATAAATAGCACTCTCTCCACCTTCGATACCATGACTAAAGTGCACCTAACCCCTAGTTGCTCCCCTTGTAAGTCACTTTGGATAAAAGCGTCTGCTAAATGATGAAAAATGAAATACAGGTGTGGATAAACACCCAGGCACAGAAATATGTTTTATCTCTCCCTTTCCTCATGTGTAAACTGTCAGACCATCTCTTTCTCCTGCAACTTGCAGCCTATAGCCCTGTTAATGGAATCCATAGCAGCAAAAGATCTGGCCTGTCTGCTGGCCGGATACTGCAAACTGCTGGTGGACCCCAACATCAACGTTTATCGCTGGGGACCGAGACCTAAAATGCGACGCATTCCGGCCGAGGAAGGTAGGAGATTAAGTTTACTCAAATTTACTCAGTCATATAGTACAGTGATTGTGTGTTACTTTGAAAGATACCATAGTACTGAAATTCAGTACTACCATGGTTCGTATGACTCGTTTCCACCCTAGCAGTACGGTTCAGTTCAGTACAGTACATTTCGGTACACCCTGATCCGGCTTGCGTTTCCACCGCCAACAGTACCTTTTAGTTCATAGGCGTGATGTAAAGTAGTGATCGACATCATTCTCCCATGAAGAAAGTGACAGTATACAACAATCGAGGACATACAGCAGCTTTGTTTGAGCAAAGGCTGAAGGCTGCAAGGGAAAAACAGCCATTTTTCACTTTGTGTTACAACGGTATTGTGTTGTCATTCCCCTTGTAGCACATGACGATTCTCTTTCAACCAGTCAACGTTCTGCAGTGAGTGTAGCTCCACTCTTTTGCTACGGGTACTATTGTGCTAGGTCTCTCAACGGAAGGGTGGTACGGTAAGGGTCTGAATTAGGGTTAAGTTCACAACTTCTAAAAAATGGAAACGGCAAAAATTGTACCGCTCGGTGGAAACGAGCTAAAATGTGTATGTATATGTAACGGTTGCTAGAGGTTGCAGCCTTTAGCCTCCTTGTTAGAGCGTCCGACTCTCATGCCGGAAGACCCGGGTTCGAAGCCTGCTCAGTGTGGGTCGAGTTGGACTCGGGTAGAGGGGTTACATTGGTGCCGTGACCCGGATGGGAGTGAGGTTTAGGGGGGTGAGTGTAACGGAGGCCAGCTAGTAGTTGCTGTGCGAGTAAATCTCACTCCTCTGACCTCAAGAGATGCTCTGGTGACAGACGCTAGAGGTTGCAACCTCCTTATTAGAGTGTCCTACGCCCATGCCGGAAGACCCGGGTTCGAGGCCGGCTCGGAGTGGGTCGAGTAGGACCCGCGTAGTGGGGTTACATATAAATTATGTTTGTGTTTGTGTAGGGTATGTTTCTCGATGTGGCAGTGATTCAGAAGACAGTTCAGAGGATGACTACGCCATGGAGGGACTGCTGGACACTCCGCTGTCTGAGGACACTATGTCCACTCATACAAATGATGGCACGGAGGAAGGAGAGGAAGCAGAGAAAAGTGAGGCAGAAAGGGTCAGAGTGATTGTAACGCATTCATTTTTAGAGGACGAAGGAGACGAGGCGAGCAAGAGAGAGTCTGTGGAAGATGAGGATTACGCCGTGAGAATGGACACCCTTTTGGAGACCGGATGGTACACGGATCCTCGGGTCAACAGCAGCTTTTCAAGTTTGTCCAGTAACTCGCTGAATGCACTGGAGGAGAGTATCAAGGCAGCCATTGGTGAGCTTGGCCATATGGATGCCTCTCTGGAGGAGAAGCCCAGCTCCGGGGCCTCGGGTCTGGATGTCCATCACCCTTACCTCCTAGAGGCGCCGGAGCGTTTGCATGAGAGGGGAAGTTCAAACAAACCCAGACGACCTTGTGACCTGAGCTACGATAGTCACTCAGGTCTGTGCTTCTCTGAACTCTCCCAGATGTCAGACAGCTTGCCAAGTCCGCCTGCAGCCAGCGACGATGCATTGAGCGAGGAGGACGATGACGACGAAGGAAATGACGGTCGCATTTCCTCCATGTCAGCGGAATTTGAGGCGGTGTTAGCCTCCTGTACCGCTAACAGCATTAATGCTAAATTAGCAGGAGTTAACTTCCAGGAACTCTTCACCAGGATTCACAACCATCCAGCATGTAGACAAGAGGGAAACAGCTTCCCAAAGAACCAGACAAATGAAGCTAAATCACAGGGAGCATCTTCAAAAATAATGGGACAATCTGTGCTGAAAAGAACTGTGCCCTCAAATGTCCCTGAAAAACCGAAGGACTCTAGAGACAGTTGTTCAGAATCTGAGGATGAATTTTATGATGCCCAAGATCGATTCACTCCTCCCATCACAGAGCAAGGCCTCACAGGTCAGTGAACAATCTATTTTTACCAGAAAACTTGTGCATTCTGTCGAGGAATGTTCCAGGTTCAATAAAAGTTCAACTCTATCAACAACGTTTTTATAGTACAAAGTCAATTACCAGAGAAGGTCGTTTCGACTGGTCCCCCAAGAAACAAAATAAAATTTATGTTATGGTAAAACACTTGAAATGAAAACAAACAAGGTGGAGCGTTTAAAAGTAGAAATGTAAAGCTTAGTATTTTTGTGAAGGCATTTCTCCTTTAAAACGTCCATTTGTTTCATCTGTAAATTTGTCTAAATTATTTTTGCATTTTTACATAGACAATTTTTGTAAAAGTAGCAGAATTTACCGCCTTTAGATGGTTGTATATCGATAATAAATATTGAATTACACAGATAAAAGGTTAGTAAGACATTATTCCAAACTCTATAATGTTTAAATCTATTCTTTCAGAACAGTATGTTCATATCGTAAGTGCCTTACTGTGGTTTTTGCTGAAAATAGGTTATAAAGGTAATCAAAATTCACAAATGCTTCACATGTATTGAACCTGGAATTTTTATTTATGTTGATGTTTTGTAAAGTTTTTATTGGTTTTTCATCAAATGTACAAGTCTGTCTTACCTCTTATTCTTTTGCAGAGAAAAGCTCAAATTCTGAGAACATGCGTCCTTCTCTTAGCGTTTATGACTTCAAGGCTAGTGTGGACGAGGCAAAAACCGTTTCCTCAATCCAGAGACGGCAAAGAGGAGGAAGCAGAGAACCTCAAAGAAAAACCTTCTCTTGCCAACCATTTCACACCTCTTATCCCCGAGTCTAAAACCCCTGAATTGGAGGTCCATCAGCCCTCAATGATTTTGCCCCTTAAACCTACACCTGTGGAGCCTAAACCTTTCTCTGCTAACCACTCCACGGGTCAGAAGGCCCAACACTGCAATGGGGACATCCCTGGCCGAAATGCTCACCTCCTGGAGATGGAGCCAGACACCATGGAGTTTAAACCAGTCACAGGGCCTGGACCACAAATGTCTTCCACACTAATCACAGCTGTACGCAAAGCTACTCTTCCCCAACAGACTGTAGTAGACCTGGAGACTCCTCAAAATGGACCCAGACCTCAAAATGGAATATCTGACCATGTCCCGGCCTGTCTAGAAAAGACTACTCCAAATCACATAGATCTTGAAGGACTTGATAGTCAAGACATGAAGCAAAGCCAGAAAGAGCCAACAAATGCCAAAGGAACAACTAAATTTGGGGAAATATCAACAGACACCAAGGGTCCTTCACAACAGTCGGACTCTCTTGAAACTAGAAAAACAGAAAATAAAGTCCCCCAGATGAACAAAAAGCCCCAATACCTCCCAAGCCATCTTTCAGTGTACTACAGCCACCCTCAAAGGCAGTTGATGCCCAGTCACAAAAACCTGCGGAGAAGACAAAAGTTCCCCCCAATGGTCTTTCTCTACACCCCTGGTCTCAAAGAAATGGTACCAGTGGTACCAGTACCTCCCCAGCCTCTACACTGAGTAAGGGTGTTTCTCTTAGCCACGAGAACTTAAGAACTGAACTAAAGGCTAAAAGCTCTTCAGTCAAACCGACAAGTGCTTCAACCACTCCTACCCCATCTCCATCTCCCTTGCCTTCTCCTTCAGTTCAGTCTGTAAATATTGTTCCTGAAGATCCAGCTCAAACTGGGACTAGTTTCCCCAGCAGAACAGGCTCATCTGGACGTCTGTCTGCCACAGCCTTGCGTGGAAAAATTCAGGATATGCCCTGGTACCTCACACGTTCGCAAGAGATCTTGGGGACAGTAGCTCTCAGCAACACTATTTCATCATCAGGCAATAAAACAACCAATGGGACAAGTGTGAGTCATGAATCCAAGGTGTCCCCCAAGGCCACTTCAGTGCCATCTTTGATTGACTGGAAAGAGAAAGATGCTGAAGTAGTCATTGTGAAGCTCAAAGACGGACCCGAGGAAATGACCCCAACTCCCGTGAAGGACACTAATGGGAAACCTCCGCTGTCGTCAAGCCATCCTGACTTGAGGCAGAAATTGTCCACCGAGGCCACAGAGTTGCACCGGCAATTCGGGACCTGCAAATCAGAACAACCTCAGTCACACAAAGGCAACCCTTCAGAGATGCAACTTGACAATGCTCCCTCTCTATCCTCCGCAAGTCCTACCCATCGTGATGCATGTGGCTGCCACACAGTCTACGCCAACTGTTTTAGTGGAGATACAGAGGACAATTGCGGCTTTGACGATGATCTGACAGTCTACGAGTTCTCCTGTCGAAACCGGATCAGTAAACCACCTCAACCCACCCCAGTTGCCTCCCCTGCAACTCTCTCTGGCCCCTCTCCAAACGTCCTATCCCTGCTCCGAGATTCCCCTCGTCCCCTATCCACATCCTCAGAACTCAGTCCACTCCTGATCCCACCCAGACCTTTGGAATCTCTGTCCCTAGACCACGGACCAATAGATAACCCGCTCCGCTTTCTGCAAGGCCGCCATTATGTTGCCGGTCAGAAAGGTACAGGGCTTAAAGACGGCTATGCCTGTTTGCAGCGAGACATTGAAGAACTTCTTTTGGTGCTGAAGAAAGGACCTTCTGCTGTACACCCTCCAACCCGCAAGGGGGAATGCCAAAATGACAATGTGAATAGGCATTCGCTTTCAGAGACAGAGAGATGCTTGGTTCAGGCGGAGGCACGGAGGTTGGCATCAGGATGCCAGAGAGCCACACGGGTAGGATGGGCGCCCGACGATGCTCTCCTGTCACTCGGAAACAGCTTTGGAGCTCTCGTGCAACTTGCCTCAACCTGCATGCGAGTTCCCTGTTCGGACTGCGGAGGATGTCATGGGGATATTGACGCCGATGAGGCCCTGGGGAAGCTTGAGGAGATCGTGGACCTGTACAAGGAGTTTGTAGGTGCTGTAGAGACGGCGAGAGAAGGCGAAGGTGTTCGGCTTTTGGCCAAGCAGTGTACAGTTCTAATTTCAACGGTCTTCTCGCTCACACAACTGTTTCGGACACGGACGCCAGACATAGACAATGGAAATGTACCTCTGAACTTTTAAACTTTACCTTCCGGCACCCTCTTAAGGGATCGTAGAGTGCGAGCATAGAATTGTACTTAAAGTAGCGATGCCTTTCTGGTATCTAAAAACTGATTGTGTGCTGGCACACAAACATAATAGTAAGTGCCGTGAACACACACACACACACACACACACACACACAGTTAGCGAACTAACAAGTGAGAACTGTTACATGTTAACCTGTTTGTCTTGCCAAGTCTCCCTATAAACGTACTGGAATTATGCATTCAGACATAGCTATTTTCTAACAGTTGTATGTACAGTCTGTAGTATGTATTTATTTTTTACATACAGTATATGTGCACCGTGGTTTCTAACCTGCCATACCTACATTTTGTTTTGGGTGTATGTGAATCCCTACCTCTTGCTCTAACTGAGATAAACAGTGTTATGAAGCTTCACTCGTTTTCACGTTTAGTTTAGTTGTGCTGCTCTTTACAGATTGAAGGAACAAAATGAATGGACACTCCACTAATCCCTAACAATCGATGGGACAAAACACTAAAAAAGCCCAAATACTTATGCAGTAATGTCTTACCAGAGTATCCAAAGGACTTTAGTCTACAATGCAGAATGAGAGTTGATGGCAATAGAAGTGTGGCCGTTTGGGATTTGTTGTAACTGTATGTTGGCGTGTCATGTTTGGCTTTTGACATTAGATTTTATATTGGCTCAACAGCTGACTGTTAACCACAGAGATTGGTGTGGTCCAAAGACGTAATAGCACAATTGGGGCGTGTTTACACAACAACGTTGTCACCATGTTACTGTCGCACCCTGTGACCAATCCCACCGATAGCCAAACCACACAATTCATCACTCGTCCCTCATTTTTGACTATGCAAGCTTCACGATTTGTATCCGAATTTTCCACGTATTATACTTTCTTACATTTTATACATATCTAAATCATTTAATTAGTTGTAAATTGCTTATATTTCCACTTTAGAGGACTTCCCTTGCGAACTTAGGCCTTCTATTTCACCTTGAAGGATGGTTGTGAACGTATTTTTTCAATTGCATAGTTATGCAGATGCAGCGTATACATTTATTTTGCCTTCCGCTCATTTAAACGAAATGATTTACCTTTCGCTTTTGCAAGTGGTGAAACTACGGAAGCTTGTTTCCGCCACCGAATAATAAAAAGGTTTTGGCCACTTTTTAATCTCACAATTCCGGCTCAGAATTGCATGACGCAAATTCGCGATTGCGAGTTGTATAGTCAGAATTGCGTGATATGAACTAAAATCTTTTTTTTCCCCTCGGAATTGGACTTTTCATAGAAAAAACAATCTGAATTGAAAGATATAAACTCTCAATTCGGACTTTTTAACTCACAATTGTGAGTTTATATCTTGCAATTCTGACTTTTTCTCACGTGTAATCATCTTTGAGGAAGGCCAGAAATATACTCCAGACACCAGCTCAATTTCATTGCGTTAAAAAAAAAACATCGCTTTGCCAGTTTGAGGAGAATCTTGCTGAGCGAATTATAATAGCCAGCTACCAGAATAACAACAAATCTGATCGCCCCTTGGTTATGCAACAGATAAAGTGTGATTTTCTGTACTTGCATGGAGTTTGTTTCAGGTCCTAGAATGCCTAGAATTTTGGATTTGGCTGTCATATTTACAAAAATGATAAGATCGAGCCTTCACTTGAGCAGATTCAGTTGTCCTGATCTGATCTCAGACAAGAGTTTTGTGGTATAACAGTCAAGGGTTAAAATTCTGTGTATCCAGATAAACCTGTTAAAGCCGGGAACACACCAAGCCGACGCCGACGAACTAGTGGCGACGAAAGCAGACTGCGACGTCGCTCACGTCGGCAGCTTCTGGGTCCTAAGTTCCCCTGACACACCGAACCGATGTATAAAGGAGGTAACCGTCTATTTCAACAGATGTATTTGTCAATATCCGTCATTCAAAAAGAGAACGCGAAACTAAGACTGCATGTATACGAACCATAATCAAAGCAGCGCTTGCTTACCGTTTTGAAATTCAATCAAGCTGATCACGTTCTTTATTCCACTCCGCTCATGTTCTCATGAGAATATTCGTGCATTCGGTAAGATCACGTAAAATTAGAAGAACCTTCTGTCTGTGCCGTCGAGACTTTGTTGCTTGCTTTCATAACTATAGCGTTTGCTATACTGAACAGCCAATCAGAGTTCTCTCTCTCTCTCACCCACGGCCCGATTCAATATGTCCAATCGGCCGAAAAACAGCCGACGATGCGGAACACACTGAGAAAACACAAAACCTACCCGACTTGGTGTGTTCCTGGCAACTTCCACCCAGATCCAGATATTTAAATTGCCCAGATCACATGACCGACTTGGTCACTAGATGGATTATGACACCATTGTTGTTAAGTTCTAACTAAGTTTCTTAACATTAAAGTGCTTCCAGATATAGGAATATCACCCATATTAGACACTCCACCCCCAAACACACACTGCCAGATTGTGGTTATTAAGTCAGAAGATACAAAGCTCGTTTGAGTCATGAAGGGAAGAGATTACTATGTTATTATTCACACTTTTCACAGAAATTACTTTCATATCGAGCATCAGAGAGCAAACATGTTTCTGTATAAAAATCTTCCTGTAATATGAAGGTCCTATGACTGATGTATGAACTGCCTTTGCATTTGTAACAAATATGAAGCAAAAAAAAAAAAAAAATGCTTGTAAGGACCATATGTATTGAGACATGTTGTATGCAGACAATTGCATTTCAAAGTGCACAAAACAATAATCTTAAATGTGGTTGTACGTGATTACGAAGGCAAACATCTGGATGAAACGAGAAGGGACAATCGAGAGTATGTTTTGCATTCTGTCTACTGTGTTCATGATAATAAAGGTTTGATTTTGAATGACAAATGCAACTAGTGAATTTTATCCTTGGGTCCGAGTATGGCGCACACTTGAGGGGAAGCTCTGAAAAAGGCACCTGCCAATTGCCTTTTAATAGATCTAACTTCGTAATATATTTTGCTGCCCCAAGATTATCAATACGGTCGTCGATACGCGGCAATGGTGATGGAGTTAACCTTTCTGAAATCAGTGCAAAAGCTGAAAGAACCTTCAGATTTTGGCACCAAAACACATGGCAAGCTCCAAGGGCTGGTACTCGATACGGCAAAGCCATTTTGCAGAAGATCAGTCATGTTTTTCGCCTCCGTTCAGGAGTATGGATTATGTCATAGGTCTCACTAAGTGCTAAACGAACCTTTAAACGCAAATCCGAATGAAATTCAGGCGACGTCTTGGTGGAAAGAGAAATCGGTTCAAATTTAGGCATTGAGAACGGCGAACCTCCCACCGCACCAACCACAGACCGATCACTGACCAGCACTGAAACAAGTGAGTGAGTCATTGATTCCTTCAATAGATTTGCTCAAAAACGCTGATTCATCCAGCAATCAAACAAGCGGTCTTTATGACGGAGTCATTGAAACACTCACTCAGATTCAGCAACACCCATACATCCAGCAATGAAACAAGTGAAAGGCTTGTTCAAGATGCATCAGACGTATGACATTAAAGTCTAAACTCTCTAAACGCTCATGTGCTACTTCGTCATGCGCCGATAGGTCCGATAGGCAGCTCGAACACACCATAAGTGAGTCATTGAATCATTCAATCATTCAATCATTGAATCAAAAAATGAGCGAGTCGTTGAATCATTTACTCGATATTCGCTCAAATGCCGATTCATCTGGCAATGAAAAAATGAGCGAGTCGTTGAATCATTTACTCGATATTCGCTCAAATGCCGATTCATCTAACAATGAAAAAATGAGCGAGTCGTTGAATCATTTACTCGATATTCGCTCAAATGCCGATTCATCTGGCAATGAAAAAATGAGCGAGTCGTTGAAACATTTACTCGATATTCGCTCAAATGCCGATTCATCTGGCAATGAAAAAATGAGCGTGTCGTTGAATCATTAACTCGATATTCGCTCAAATGCCGATTCATCTGGCAATGAAAAAATGAGCGTGTCGTTGAATCATTAACTCGATATTTGCTCAAATGCCGATTCATCTGGCAATGAAAAAATGAGCGAGTCGTTGAAACATTTACTCGATATTCGCTCAAATGCCGATTCATCTGGCAATGAAAAAATGAGCGAGTCGTTGAATCATTTACTCGATATTCGCTCAAATGCCGATTCATCTGGCAATGAAAAAATGAGCGAGTCGTTGAATCATTTACTCGATATTCGCTCAAATGCCGATTCATCTGGCAATGAAAAAATGAGCGAGTCGTTGAATCATTTACTCGATATTCGCTCAAATGCCGATTCATCTGGCAATGAAGAAAATCAATGTTAGGGAAGGAGGCAAGTAACATAAAAAGGCCCTTTAACGCGAGCCAAAAAGGCAGTTTAACCACTTATTAATACTAATAAAATAATAATAAAGAATCAAATCGCCTTACTGGCACCAATACAATTCATCAGAACAAAACTCAAACAGACCAACAAGAACATCAATAATAATAATCAACCAAAAACTTGGTCTGTAACAGTGGCTCACTTTCTTTAGGCAACATGTCTTTCCTTATCTTTCTTTCGGTTTCAAGGTGAAATATTACCTGCTCTTGACAGGTTTGCATGTAAATAAATTGCTGAGAGATTTTAGATGTTTTTCAGCTCTATTCCCAAAGACTGTCTACAATCTACAATCTCTTATGTCGAGTCTAACTCACCTACTTAAACAGTAAATCGTCACTGTCATTTGACAAACGCATTTGCTTTTGAGTTTGCAGGAGGAGATTACAGATTAGGCCTTGGATTAAACTCAGTCGAAGTATTTCACAGTTCAGATTGAGGGAATGATGGGATTGTGCTGGAGCTGTTTCCTGGCAGACACGCTCACTGTAATCTGTGGCTTTTGAACAGACGGAGCGACTAAATGTAGAAGCATGGAAAGATGTTTTTGTAGCCTTTTGTCTTCAAAATTGCGTCATGGAAACTGTGCTTTAGGTAATTTAACACTGAGCTAAGCGTTTAGTTTTTATTACAAAAAAAATGTAACAAACTAGTACAGTTTATTTTTTGGATAACTATTGATCTCCAGAGAATCTTGTTGCACTGGTTTGTTTCCGATCAGATCAGAAACCTTTAGGTCTAGTTCGCAAAAGTAGGACTCCTAATCATACGGTCTGTTATGATCTCATGTTGACTTTAAACCATCATAAACCGTCCAATAACGACACCCAGAATGCAATTACAGGAATTACTCGTTTACTTTCCACCCATAACAATGTGAACGTTTCATTTGTTGCAAAACACTTGTTTACATAAAAATAGCATTTCATGAAAATGATCACAAATCTTTGAATACATCTGGATGTTTTCTGATTGATTGGCAAACACAACATAACACATCATGGGCTTGTACAGACGTCTCTCTCTCTCTCTCTCTCTCGGCGTGGTCCACAAGTTACACCCATGTACGAACGCTCACAAAGACGCATGGCTTGCTATCGCTCCAGTCCAGAGTTTGTGCATCAGGTTTTCAAACAAAGAATACCTAGAAATGTACTATCAGTAGTGCAACACCGTGCTTTCTCCACCCGTGCCCCAGCGACGCCCATAAACGTGAGTAAAAGAGCCAATGCAAAACACACGAGAGCCACGACATGTGGCGATACATTTCACAACACGAGCAATACGGGCGGACTTTACACGTCAGCATCGGCACATGAACGACGTCCATACACAGATCATTAAGTGCAGATGTTGGAGATGTTTCACCTAAAAATACCATCGTCGTTTAGTCACCGTCATGTCATTCCAAACCAGCATGCACTTCCTTCTTCTGCAGAAACTGGAAAGAATGTTGAAAACCAAACATGTTTTGTCAATAGGGGTCTTCAAATGACCCGTGTTCCACAGGAGAAGTGAAGTCATGCAACTTTGGAGCGACATGAGGGTTAGTATAAGATGATGGTATTTTCATTTTTAAGTGCAGCTGGCAGTGTCCCGACCTCTTTTCAAGAGGGAAAACGCACTCCATTTTGGCTTGGTTTGGGGAAAAAGTGCACTCCGTCAGAAAACTTTCAGGAGAAGCTCGTACGTTGCATTGATGATCCCCCAGGACAGAAGAGACCGGTGGTAGTTGAGCGTCGCTCCGCGGAAGAGCAGCACGATGCTGCCGCCTCTTTCCCGCCACACGGTCATCAGCACCTGCCGACAGGGAACGAACGCGCCGCCGACCTGAGCCTGCGCTCGGGATTTGGCCACGTTCAGCGGGTAGAACATGATGCCCAAGGCTGCGCCCAGCAACCCGCCGCACACAAAGTCGTTGGCTATGTGACCCACCCGGCTTCGGGCGTCGGGCAGCCGCTGCTTAATGGGCCCGCGCAGCCCGAAGAACAGAACGTTACTCGGTCCGTTCCGCAACAATATCGGGACCAGCCCCCGATAGCACTCCCTCACGCCGTATTCCCGCAGGAGAGTCCTGAAGGTGTGGGCGGTGTTGTTGAAGCGGCCGTTGTGCCGGTGGTCCTGGAGCAGCGTCTGCACCCGTTCGAAGGGCGTGAGGGCGGCCTCGGCCGTGCCGGCCAGCGCGGCGGCGGTGCTCCGCGTGACAATCTCAGGCGCGCCACTGCCGCGGGCGTGCCGCAAAAGCAGCCGGGAAAAATCCTCATACAGGCCGAACATGATGGCCACGGTGGTGGTTTTCTGCAGTAGGGGAGGCAGGAGCCCTCGGTAGAGACGCCTCAACCCATCCCGCTGCAGCTGACGGACGGCTTCGGTCGCTCGGACGCCGTGAAGCTGCTGCCGGAACAGAACTTTCTGGATCGGGAAGGTCACGATGATGTTTGTGAAAGCGGCGAATGAGCCGCACACGTAGTGCTTTCCTCGAGCGCCCAGATCGGCTCCTATCAGAGCGTGGCCACCTTTACCCAACTTTCCCGAATCCGGGTCCATGGTAGTGACGACCCCCATAGGAAACTAAGCATCTGACGGGTCAGCAGAAGAGATCCTGGTAAACGCCCATTCCAACCTGTGAAAGAGAGAGGAAATTAAGCAGACGTCAGAAAATGTTGCTTAACCCTTGTGCGTTGTTCAAATTCACGACCCTTTCGTTACTTTTAACTGCTTTAAAAATGTATCAGATAAATATTTTTGTCACATTTTTTTGCTTAAATCTATTAATCAACCTCAGTCCTGATCAAAACTACTACATTTAAAAAAAAAAAAATCTCTGTAAAACGTTAAAATCTGATGCTGCACAAAAACTAACAACTTTGTTTCTAATCTTTGACACGTTTTTTTCCCAAATCAGTGACATCATTGATGAATTTGGCAATTAAAGAGTTAAAATCCTGATTTTTTTTTTTTTTTTTAATTTAGTTGTTTTGATCAGGACTGAGGTTCATTAATAGATTTAAGCAAAAAAATATTGATCTGATACATTTTTAAAGCAGTTAAAATCGAAAGGGTGGTGAATTTGCCCACTGAGTCCTGTTGAGTTTTTGAACATTTTCAAAGCATTTTCCCAAAATATGTGTCAAAAATAAGATTTGTCACCAAAAATCATCCATTTGCTGAAACATGGAGAAAGTTACGGCCAAATTAAGACTCAAAAATTCCCCATAGTGGATGAAAACATCCCGAACGGCACGTGAGGTTTTGCGAGTAGATCCTAGGCCGTCCGATTAAACGCAATTTGGCTTCCAACGATTTTAAAAACAAGATAATTGCGGTAAAGCGATTATTGTTGACCTTCCCTTCCTCCACAACGGTGCACTTTTCTTCCTCCCTAAAAGCCCAAATTAACATCCAAATCGGACAAATAAGCGAGTGTTGTAACTTGTGAAATGCAGTTTGCGGTTGCTAAACTGAGGGACGTGTTTGATATTAAACAGCATTACTAAAATCGCATTATCAAAAGAGACTGAACTAACTGTTCAAGCGAATTCTGCGCACACGCTCCGAGTCGGAGCCAAATGCGGATGAGCGAATGGGCCTCGGATTCGGGCCTGAACGAAAATTTCAAAATGCCTTTTTGGAGAGCATTCACGTGGATTATGTCTTAAAGTAAATGAAAAAGAAAATGCATGTGTAACAGTATATTGGATCCGGCTCTTAACTTCAGACTTAAAATTTCCTGATCATTTAATCATCACCATGTGATCCAAGATGATCTTCAGTCAAAGAAATAATGGTTTTTGTGGAAAACATTCAGATTTTTCTCCATACAGTGGGCTTTCACAGGGATCAATGGGTTGAAGGTCCAAAGTGCAACAAATTTGTAATTACTCTTATAAAATGTGCGATGGTTTCTCTAGATCAGACTCGTATTCCTCGTCTGGGATCATGTAGATCTTTGAAGCTGCACTGAAACTGGACCTTCAACCCGCTTCATTTCATTTCGACTGAAGAAAGACAAACATCTTGGATGACATGGAGGCGAGTAAGCTATCAGGAAACTTGAATTCTGAAGTGAATTAAAGTGACAGCAGCCAAATAAATCTGCTGCAATCCATCATTAATATCAATCAAACGACAAAGGAAAATCCCTCACCGGTCTGGACTGAATACCTCAAGTAGCTTCAACAAGGAATAACATAACTTGAATCTATCAATTTTTTGCTATTATTTATCTGAATACCGCAGGTAGTTTATTTCATTTTTAATTTTGTTTAATTTCTCTGTTCCTGTCGGATTGCTGACTGTTTACTTGTTTAAGTCATTATTTGGAGGATCTTTTTCTGACATTAGTTACCCAAGTGCTTTTTCTGCTGAAACTTCAACATTTAAAATCACTCGTACCGTGAAATAAGACACACAATATTTCAATATCGACCAAAAGATCCGACCCAAACGTGTGTTTTATAGCCCAGTGGTTTCAGGTAAGAGTCTAATCTTTTGAAACCATTTTGCGTCACAAACTGCTGAGATAAGACATGTTACCTAACCAAAGATCGAGTGTCCCAGACAGGGCAGTAGGACAATTTCAGCCTCAAATAAATTACTTTTATAGTGTTCGCCATATGGCAAGATAAGTGGCATATAATAAGAGTTGATCATCTCAAAAGCAAGAAACCACAGACAAAAACCTGTTTGCTCACTTTTGAGAGATTTTAGTGTAAAGATAATATCACATTTAAGTATTCACTTCAACTATTTGTGTCTGTAGATTTCAATCAAAACAGGCGGTGAGTTTTTTCTCCAATTTAGCAGCTTCAACAGGGTTTGTTCATGTCATTCACCTGGTTTATTTAACATTTTATGTGCGAAATATGACGCTCTGTAAAAAAAAAAAAAACGCTAACATGTCAACAAAATGAAAGAATTTTATCGAATGCAAATGTGATAATACCTCATTTGCATATTTAAATACCATTTCAGAAATCTTGTAACTGTCTTAAATGTTTTAATCGACTGGGGAAAATATGGTGAGATCTATTAGCTAAAAATGATTCATGTCGACTGCGTGACTAAGTGGAAATCACAAAAGGAGAATAATGTTCACATATATTAAACTCGGCACAACATATGCAGCGCGTGCGTTTGTGATAATAACGAAAAATGCTGAAGAGTAAATGAGATTTGAGTGGCGAGGAAGATTTTCAGTACACAAATAATGATGTGGACCGTTCATTTATTGTGCTTTTCAGCACACCTGCTTCAGTGTCTCGTAGGAGAAAGTAAGGGTGTGAAATGACACGAGGGTGTCTCTTTTTGACGTTGACGGACTCCTTAAAGTTGCTCAAAAGAAAGCCAGTTGCATAAATGTGCCACGACCCATGTGCAAGACTTCTCCAAAAATAAAACGGCACATGTGGCGGTCGGGGAAGAGACCGTGGGGACTTCTGAAGGTCATGGAGAGGAACGGGTCGTGAAATAATCTGCTGGACAGATGCATAAGACTCAGACTCTCCGACAGGTCAGTGTCGGCCAGCTGGACAGCGCCTCACGAACACATTTAACACCAACATGTGTGACTTTAAAGAACGACACAGCACTTATCAAAGGACTTTAAGCCTGTATGGCTGAAATACCGTGACCAGGAAATGTCCTTGATATGATCTGACTTAGAAATCATCTCATTCCAGAGTATGTGAAAGCCAGAGCTCTCTGAAAACATATAAATGATGGTGTCAGATGTGCTCATTTCATTTATAAAGCAGTACATATGCTAAATAAACACAGCTAACAGGCTACTGCTAACACTACAGCGCCAAAACAGTGTATAGGCAAAAAAAACAAACACCGATATATACATTATAAATACATAATATTCAATATAATAGAAAATATATAAAGTATACTTCATTTTCCCCTCAATGTAAACTACATTCTGCTGCCCTTTTTGACTACAACACGTCCTCAAGAGTCAATAACTCTCGCAAATCAATTAAATTCACATATATTAACTCTATATGTAGGTTTAAAAGCGTAAATGTGTTTTATGTGACTGCAAAACACACCTACGCGAAGCTAATGCTAATCCTGTGACAGCACAAGTTCAGGTGTTTACACAGCGAATTTTGCGCTAAAAGAGTTTATATTTGTAATTGTTTAAATCTGAGCATTTCGTAGAGCTAAATGTATGTAATTAACTACCTTCTGGTTGAGGTCCGGGGGGAAATTGGCGGCTGTGT
Source organism: Opsariichthys bidens (assembly GCA_037194245.1). Classification (NCBI taxonomy): domain Eukaryota; kingdom Metazoa; phylum Chordata; class Actinopteri; order Cypriniformes; family Xenocyprididae; genus Opsariichthys; species Opsariichthys bidens. Next base: position 9,786,775 of record CM074308.1, read on the forward strand.
TGGGCCGGTTGGGGTCAGTGACAGTGAGGCGGTTCCGCGAATTTAATTTCTAGTGTTTCCACCTCAGGTGGAAAGAGTGCGAGACCGGAAGTAGATGCGAAAGAATCGCTTCTAGTGTTTCCACTCTGCATCGCGATCGTAAGGTAAATACCCACTGGAGAGCGCTAGAGAACACAAAATACTCTGATAGACAGATAGACAGATGGATAGATAGATAGATAGATAGAATATAATCGCCAGAACAGCAGAGGGCAGTAGAGACAGAAATGAGCTGGTGCTTCGCTTCGCTTCGTGCTCTTCACACAAAACACGGAAGGAATCTTCTATGTTCGTGTGGAGGGGTAATATGAAAAGTATCTTTCAATCTGTTAAAAAAAGATTGTAAGAATTTTTTTTCTTAATTTTCATTTTAATAAAGATTTAATTCAAATAAAGAGTCAAATAGAATCCCTACTTTGCATTTAAACGAAATGCACGTACTAACGTTGTTTGGTCTCCCCCGCGGTCCTGAGATGGTACAGTCCAGCGCTCAAATATTCGCGGTAAAACTGCTTCCCTGACTGACTGCGCGGCGGTTAGTTTATGATTTTTCTGTTTTTGTTTATGCAGATGATTATAATTTATTAAAAGACAGTAAAGATGAGTAGGATGACGAAAACACTGAAAGCTGTTCAGCGGGAGACACAGGTGAGTGGCAGTTTTCTCGTCTAATTATACTTTTGACGCGTCGTTCCTGAAACATAACAGTGCAAATATTATGTAAAAACAAATATTTCCGAGAAATAATATTGTATTACTTTTATGAATATAATTGCAATTGCTGAAATATTATATTATGTAAAAAAAAACAGGTTATTACTGTTGCTGTGTATGATAATGTAGTAATATTACTAATATTAATAGGACATATGTTTAAAATTGTATTATAGTATTTTATTTTTTTGCTTGTAATTCTTTAATCATAATATTAAATATATATTGTTTTGTTATCGTTGTTTGAGATATTATAGTACTTAATATTACTAATTTTTAATATGACATGTCTTATATTATATCATGTATTTATTATTGATGTTCTGATTTATAATAATATTACTAATACCAATAGGATATATGTAATATTAAACATTGTATAATATTGTATTGTTCTGAAATAAATAATATCACCAATATTTATATTGTCCGATGACAAATGTTGTATTATTGTTGTTTATAATAATAATATTAGGCATAAAGTTATATTTGTATATGTAATATTATACACATGGGGATTGAAGTAATGCTTCATAATTTATGTATTGTATTATATGTATTACACTGTACAAAAAAGACACAATTGATAGTTTTATGTGTTATTTCTTTCTTTTTCTAGAACAATGATGGTACTCCACAAGCCCTGGACATTTCCTCCATAGAGAAAGCCAGTTTCTTTCATGGAGATCCGTATTCTCCTCACGGTACGACGCTGTAAATCACCACGTGCTTTTTATGCCATCGGTGAAAGGACTGAAAAGTGACTGTTTTCCGTATAAATCCCAGTCCAATTCCTGTTGTCTTCTGCAGGGAATCCGCTTCACAGCACAGCTTTAGAGGAAGATCTGAGTCCTGGACCAGAACAGAACCACAGGTCTGCTCCAGAGAAGACGGATCGGCCTCGAGCCGGAAAGCCTGCGGAGACTCATAAGACTAAGGCTAAGGAAATGGCACAAACTGTGTCCAAGAGCGCCGCATCCAAGGAGAACCAGGAACCGTCTGAGCTCCCAAATCAGTCAGTAGTCATGTGATGATCATCGTCCGCTGTGGTTATGATCACCATAATAATGTAACGGCTTTCTGTGTCATAGAAAAGCGAAAGGCAGACCTTTGCCAACCATATCAGAAGGCAGAGAGGACAAGGACACGAGAAGAACATCATCCTCCCGGGGATTAACCGTGAAAGTGAAGGTACACTAGTCCTTTTTTCTCTATTGTGTCATATATATCCGAGTTAAATGGCTCCCCAAACGACAACAAATGTTGATTGTGTGGAATTGATTGGATGGTTGTGGTTTGCTATTGGTGGATCTCATGTGAGTGACAGGTAAGCCCCGCCCTCGTCAGAGAAGAGATAGAAATGACGCATAAATTTAAAGCAATAATGTGCACACGTAAATCATTTATAATAAGCACTTCAATATTCCACGCAGTAAAAAATTGATCAAGCATTGCTGTTAAAAAACGTGCGCATGTCTTTAATTTTCTAGTTAGTGTTTTGCTGCTGTTTATTGTCATTTTGTTTTTTAATTAAAGCACTGTGTATTAAAATATGCCAAGCAAACTTATAAATGAGCATGATTTGAGAATACTGCAGTGATTTAAACGACATCTCGCCTCCACTGATGACGAGGGCGGGGCAACCTGTCACTCACACGAGATCCACCAATAGCAAACCACACCCATCCAATCAATTCCACACAGACACAATCAAGCCCCGCCTACATTCGGATATATGACACTGTAGAGAAGAAAAGACAGGTGAAACTCCCGTTTCTTGTCGACACTAATGTGTCGCAGATATGGAAAGGAGTTTATTTGGAATGCCTGTTTTTATTTTTCCAGAAAACAGGACGAGGTCAGAGGTCAGCAAAAGAAACACCTCAGAGGTCGCCGCTGTCCTCAGAGGACCTGACAGACGAGGATGAAAGTTTTGTACGTCTCATATATTTAGATATTCAGTGTCTACACATGTGATATGTGGGGTAGTCGTGGCCTAATGGTGAGGGAGTCGTGCTTGTAACCTGAAGGTTGCGGGTTCGATTCCCACTTTTTTTATATGTGAAAAACTCCGTGTTTTGTCCTTTTCAGCGCCCAAGCATGGAGAAGTCTAAAGGGGCAAAGAGGAGATCCTCCAGTCAACGGCAGAGCGGACACAAACAGAGAAGGAAGTCTGTATCTTCATCAGGTACTAAAAAATACAGTGATTTCAGACATAATTACTTACTTTTATTAAGCTTTTATTATATATTTCCATATTATTGTATAATGTTCATTAATTCAACATAATGTACTAACTAATATATGAGTAATACATTTCTTACTGTTTTTACTAATCTTTGTTCGTGTTTTTTAGTTCACAGTGCATTAACTAATGCTAACAAAATTTTAATAATGTATTAGTAAATGCTGAAATTAACATTAACAAAAATTAATAAATGCTGTATAGGTGCAGTTCATTATTAGTTCATGTTAACTAATGAACCTTATTGTAAAGTGTTATATATGTATTTTCATATATTATTCTATATTGTAATATAATATTATGTATGTGTTGGTATATTAATACCACCAATATTTGTATTATGTAATAACAAATATTTTATTATTATTATTTAGAATATTGGTATGTAATACTAAGGTTTACATATTGACTTGGGACTGGATTAACATCATATATATATATATATATATTTTTTTTTTTCATTTATATATATATATATAATATACATATATATATATATATATACATATATATATGTATGTGTTTTATTATACATGTTAAATTGTATGTATAATTATGCAGTAATATTTTTTACTTTTTTCACTTTACATTTTTTATTTATTCGATTTATTTTAAATGTGTGATGATTTTAATTTACGTGCATCAGATGTTTTAATAGTGTGCATAAATAGAGCCTATTTGTACTTAATTTGTATTTTTCCTGTTCTTTTTTTCTCTATATGTGCTTCTAAAGTCTTTAAAAAAAAATAAGGTTGCCATTATGCACCAAAAGGAAAATTATGGGACGGAAATTCAGAATGCGCTTGGCTAAAAACCACAACAAAAACTGCAAAAAATAACCAAATAAATAAATACATGAATCAAAACTTATTTAAAAAACTCTTCGGCCAAGAATCTTCGGCAACCGAACTTTCAGTTGCCGTGAACCAATCCAGACGGCACAGAGATGTTGTGATTCATGCATGATCTGATAAAATGCGTTCCTTGAATGCAATGCGAATTATTTTACATAAAAGCGGCTGATAAATGCATAAATGTAAATCCTCCTTCTCCAGAGACGGCAGGCCCGTCCAAAAAACCCCGAGATCTGAGAAGTCCAACGGATCTCGAGGTGGTGCTCGATGCTTTCCAGGAGTTTGTCACTCAGTATAAGTACGTATAGGATGTCAACTCATCAAATCACTGCAGTGTTTTTCTAATAAATACAAGTCAAGCTGTCCTGATATGTGCTTCTGGTTCTCTGCAGGCAGACCATAACCTCTGACCCGGTCAAACGCTCCATCGACGCCGTCAGTCGCTCATTTGAGGAGCAGCTCTCGGAGATCGTGAGATTGATTTGCACGTCTTTTCATAGAATGGAAGTGTTGCCGCTGTCATAATAATGTTACAAATGTGTCACTCGTTCATAGATCACAGCGACAAATGAGCTCAAGAGTGTGAAAAGAGAAAATAACAAGGTGATTCTTCATTATGTGACTGATCTGACGAAGTGCGGAGTCTTTATTTAAATAGCTTCTTTATTTTGAAGGCATTCACTGTGTTCTCTCTTTCAGATCAATAGCACTATTAATCAGAAGAGGACCAGGCTCGTGGAAGCCAGTAATGAACTCATTAAGTAAGCACTGACAGGGACAAAATTGGATTTTATTTGCTCTTTTATTCTCTGATGTCGCAACAATCTGTTCACTTCATGATAATGAAATCATTAGTTATAAAGTTACTGCATAAAGTTCTATGGAGTAAGCAGGGTTATTATAGTGAACTAAAAACATAAAAACTTGAAATATTATACACTTTAACAAAAAACTAAATGTCTAAAAACTTACATTTCTGTAGGTTTGATGCACTAAAACATAAATAATGTATGTAAATTGTGTGAAACACTATGTATATATATATATATATATATATATATATATATATAAACATATATAAACAAAAACAAATAAAAATGACAAAAACACAAGCAAAAGTACTAAAACTAAAATGAAAACCAGAAATGTAAAACTAAATATCAGAACTAAATCAAAATATTTATAACAACTATAATATACTCAATTATGGCAAAAATCATAATCGCAATTATCTTGGTCAATATTGAAATCGTGAATATTTAACATGATTAGTTGTGGTCAATATGCTCAAAATCTTATTTCACAATATGAGCAATTTTAGATTAGAATTTCATAATTATCAAATAATTTATTAGTTTTTGCCAATTCTAAGAAGTCCTCAAACAATTATTGAAGACGAGTAAAGAATCAGTAATAAAGAAAGAACAAAGAAACTAATTAGGACCAATAAATACAATAAATGTATTTTTTTTAGAAGGTCTACAACAGAAATTGAATAAAGTAATCAAATGTTAAATATAATTAAGTCTTTACTGCATGAATGAAGCATCCTTATAATATAATTGTTATAATAAATAAGAGCAGTGAGTGATTTTCTCTTTGACGAACATTAATGACGGCAGCAGAAATATTTGGCTGCTGTCACTTTAAGACTGAATGCACAAAAATAATATACTGACACACGTCCGATTATATCCCAGCTGTTTATGTTCAGGAAAGAGCTGTGACGGGTATTTTGACGTATTTTATGTTTAGGCATGAAGCCGAAGCCCAAAGTATGCTTTGCTTTTCCATGTTTCTCACTAGCACACGCTCAGAAAGCCGGCTTAATAAAGCACTTTTAATAAAGCACATCCTGTAGTTTAGCAACATTGGACTACAGTCACGTTGACTGCGTTGGAGGATTTGGCGTTAAGATTTTAGAAGATACAAAAGGTGTGGAAAAACGATAATCATTTTACCTCGATGATCTTGTTTTCACAATCATTGGAAGGTAAAATTGGATTAGTCCCACAGCTCTGATATGTGGTTTCTGGTCTCAGGGGAAAGACGAAGCTCAGGGATCTCCAGAAAGATCATGATGAGCTGGAGCAGAGACTCAGAGCTCTGAGAGAAGGATCCTCGTTCATCGCCAGCCTGCAGGAGCTCAACAGGAAGTACCTGGAGCACCGCACGGCTCATCCGGAGGAAGTGGAAACGGTGAGGAAGATGCTTTGTTTGGTGTTGATCAAGCAAACCATCTTGATTCTGTATGTGATTTGTGGGGTTTGTTGTGCTTCTGTCCTTTTCTCATTTAATTTTTCTCTTTTGTCCGACAGTATGGCCCGTCTTGTATGCCCGCCATGTTGATGGAAGCCAGGGGCATCATGGGAGCAGAACATCAGCTAAAGACTGTCAATGACTGTCTACAGCAGGTTTTAGATGAAACAGAAAATCCATAATCCGCACATACAGTACAGCACAACAAATAAACAATTTAATGCTGTAGTTTCTCAGTTTTGGGACTTTATCATGATTGAAGTATTGTTTATACACTCAAAAAAATATTTCTGTCTAAACATAAGTTTTATGTCATTTAATTACATAGCAATTTTCCATCCATTTGGATTACACAGTTTTAACATAAACAAACTAATAAACTTAATGTGATTCATATTTGTCAGTCATATGTAAATGAAATAGGTAAGATTTATGTAATAGTTCACAGGTTAATGAACACTGTTTAGTGGTCATGTGTGTGCGCACTACTGAGTTAAAGTACCATTGAAGCAGTGTCAGAGTTAATGAGACCATTAAGTGATGATTGAGCAGTAATGATGAACGCCTGCTGTTAACAAGCAGAATCACTGAAGGACAGAGAAACACAAGAACTACATCTGATGAAATCAACTGAGGATAAAAGACATTTAATCTCTCACTATTCATGTACTCAACTATTATCTATTTCATTTGCATATGACTGACAAATATGAATCGCATTAAGTTTATAAATTTGTTTATGTTAAAACTATGTAATCCAAATGGATGGAAAATTGCTATGTAATTAAATTACATAAAACTTATGTTTAGACTGAAATATTTTTTTGAGTGTATGTTTAAACTCAACCTATTTCATTTAATACTGTGGGGGTCTTTAATGTGATCGCATTACGTAGTCTTCTGAAAATATATTTGATTCTCATCACACAAAATCACAAATGAGAATCAGGAATATTTTCTTTCGTATCTGCTGCTGGTTTTTTATCATTTTTTTACTTCATCAGAGTGGTACAAAACTTGGTAAAGGCTTTGGCATTCACTATGTGAACACAGAAAAAAAAAATCATGGATATGATTCGAAAAACTTAAACGGTCCTTTAAAATGAAGTCACTATCGTTCGCCGTCAAAAAGGCGCATCGGAAATGAATGAGAGACAAATTTCATCGAGTGCAAACGTGGAAACAAAATCTTACTGAAAACTAATTTTTTGAGATATCAACCTCAAATTTGTTTAGTTTTAGAGTTAAACATGTTTTGGAAATGCATATTTCAAAGTGTTTTTTATCCATTTTTCATAATTAACTTAAATCTTCTAGAACTTTTTTTGTTCCACTTTTTTCCTTTGAGATCAAACATCAGTCTGTGCTCCAAAGCCTTCAAGATTTATGACAGTTTAAGATGGAATTTTCATTTTCGGGGATCATAACTATTAAATACAAAAACATTGAACTAAATTATTGTACATGGATTTAATTAAAAAAAAGTCTGCTTGAAAGAAATAGTTGTGCTGCGGAATGTGCTGTTCTTTGATATTTAGAATGATTTGTAGCTCTATATCTTTCTCGTTATAGTCCTTGTCCTTGTCCTGATGCATTTGTATTAAGGGTAAAGTTTGCTTAGTCATTTGGACCCTTTGTCCCAGAATGCCGCACCTGAACTTGTCTGATAAAGGGGGTCATATATAGATATAAATAGTGTGCATTATAGGCTAGAAATGATCCAACTGGGGTTTCTGGTGCTGTTTTTGGCCTCCATGTGTTATCACAGAAATGATAAAGTGCACTTTTTGAGTGAGTGAACGTGCAAAAATGTGGATAGATATGATGTTACAAATAAAGATTCCAAAAGGGGGTTTCCAGAGCAATGCCATAAAAAGAAAGAAAAAAAAGTATCTTTCAGTCAGCAAATCTTAAAAGAAGTTTATTAGTTATTAGTGTGAAAGTTCTGAAGAACTTTTTCCACCTTTTGTGGGATGGGACTAATAAAGCACCATTATTCTTAAGTGCGTTCTAAAATAATTAATTGCCGCGTAGCGTACTAACAAAATTACTAAAACTTTAAAATTAAAATTAAAAAAATATATAAATATTTATGAAATCTGGAATAGTATCTCAATGCTATTAAAATAAATATAATTATTCATTTAGCTGGCGCTTCAATCAAATGCATTTTACATTTGAAGAATAAAACGAAAACTAATCATCCAAGATATTTTATTTCATTTTTAATGTGTGAATATAAAGGATTGAGCAACATAAAAGGCCTTCTTTCTTTCACGCGATTAAAAATGAAATGCTTTAGAATGGATTTTGCTGGGAATAAAATTATGTCTGTCGTTCTAAAATGGCCAATAAACGAGCTGGAGGGAGCCCAGACTCCTCTAGGAATGAGTTTAGAACATTTGGACACAAACTAAAAAAAATATAAACACTGGAGAACAAGTGTAAGTGAGTGTGCGCTCTTGAAGCTGCTGGTGGATGTTTTCTGTCAGTCCAAGTTCCTGAAAACGCAGAAAAGCCGCCACGTCACCGCCAGCAATTGATCTGAATGTTGTGAACGGCCTATTAGACTAAACCACTTCCTGCTACTGCAGGTTTCATCTTGTTCTAATCTAATCTTGTTCTCTGTCCAGGTAAAAAGGGGGAAAATGCTTTTACCCACTTAATTCTTGTTTTTGTGCAATGGGATGGTCTAATGGTGCAGTTTTTTTGAATGCTTCAAAATTGTACCAAATCCCAAACTGACATGTAGATTATAATTTATCATGCAGGAATCACTATAGAAAAGAGACGTTTTGTTCTGTACAGAAAACATTTCCTGCAACAGCTTTTTCGTTTTGCCGTTTGAAAGACAGTGACATTTCTTCCTCAATAAACGGCTAGATGCATTTACAAATGGCTTTCATTTTTTAACAAATACCGTACAAAACACATTCAGATTAGGTAGTTTAATGTGAAATTTGGTGCGTGTAAAGTGTTACTGAAGTGGAGAAAAAAAACTCTCAGACTTTAAGGATATGCATTATTATTTAAAGCAACAGACACACACACACAGAGATCAATAGATTTCTTTCCACTATAGTCTGAATTCACTTATTTATACACGGAATGAACCAAATTTGAAGCAAACCTTGCTTTTCTCTCACTGATCTCTATATTATCAATACGATCAGTGTTTCAAATGGACACGCCCCCCACATCACAACTCTAGAATTCCGAGTTAGAATGCCGTGTCGGAATTACTGTAATTATGAGATTCCGACTTTTACCACACGACCGCTGCAGATTCTTCAGATTCCCAGCTCTCAGTAGAACTAGATTATGGTTATTATGACATGCCTATATTCCTGAACAATTGAAGGGCACATAATATGCCAAAAAAAATAAAAATAAAACAAACAGTACATATTTCACAGCATAGTGTATTGTATTGTCCGTGTGGTCATATCATGCCACATAACTTCTCGCTGACGTCCCACAGTTTTTTGGCGATTCCGTCATCTCTGGCCTCAGGCTTGACTTGCACCAGCTGGCAGTCAGAAAAGTAGCGTCCGCTCAGGTGCTCGATGTCCTCCTGCAGGGCGCAGTACAGCGTGGTCTGAGCGCCGGACACCGGGTCCGTCGCCCACAGCTTGCTGATGAAGGCTTTGATGATACGCGTGTGCCATTCATTGATGTCCCGGCCGAGCTCTGACCTCACCGACCCTGAACCACATCAAACGTGGAAAACAAAACCGTTAGAAAGTGGGAAACGGATGGTTCCGTAAAGCATCTTTAACATTCATGGAATCTTTCCATTAACACAAAAGCTTCGTTATAGCGGAAAAAGGTTCTTTAGATTATTAGCGTAAGAAAATAAAAAATAGAAAAATTATTAAAACTGAAAAAAGAGTTATTTTAAGAACTGTTCACGGAGGAACCAAAAATGGTTTCAAATTAAATAAATAAAAACTTTTTGGAACTTTATTTTTACGAGTGCAAAAAATGTAACAACTTTTTTTTAAATGAAATTCACAGTTAATTGATTTACATTAAAAACCCGTTTTGTATTACAAGTTTTCTGAAATATTTAAATATGCAATCAAATAGGCACGACTTGCATACATTAGAAACCTTTAAACCCATATTAAAGGATTTCTCTTTTTATCTCTCCATAAAATACCGTCAACAGCTGGAAAAAAAAATATTCCAGCATTTTTTTTTTAGGAATAAAATCAGACAAATGATATATAAACAAATCCTTCTACAAAAACCTTCGGAATATAGATGAGAATAAAATACAATTCCTCAAAAATCACACCATGAAAAACAACAAAAATTAAGGTACAAACTGTCAACTTTTAATATCAGCATTTGTCAAATATTCCAAAAAATATATATATCTGAAAATATGATTTAATGAAAATGTTTTTTAACCATTTTTTGAAAATAAACAGTACATTTTTAAATACTATAAATACTTTTTTTCTCTTAGAACATCATGACTGAACAATTAAATGTGGCTGAATAATGAAAATATGTTCTTTTCCGAAGTCGTCTGTTTTGGAAACTCATTTCATAAAGTCAAGAAGTTTCTTCTCATGTTTCTGAAATAAGTGTGGAAAACCTCATTTTTTAACTTCATAAGGTAGTAAAAAAAATAAAATCACAAAATATAACCGAGAAATGTCATTATTTTGGGTCAGTTGCTTTAGAGCGTTAAAATATGCGGCGAACGTCACAAACGTAACAGTGATTTTGATTGTATGTGTCAAAAAATGAAACTTTGCATGATGATAAATGAGGAAAAAGTCACAAAATATCAAGAAAAAACAACAACTAGAAAATCTAAACGGGTCGAATTGACACGAGGGTTAAAGATCTGAATAATGATTTAAATCTATGGACCCAAAAACAGAAAAATAGATTTCTTTCCACTAGCCGGAAACGACACATAAAAGCCAAATATCTGAAAATCCAAAAAAAAATGATGCTTTTGTCTGTAGTGTCTTACCATTGTGTGATGTTTTTTAGTAAATGAATGAGAGTTATTGAAAAGCAGTATTCTGACGGATCACTCACCTGGATGAAGGCTGTAGCATGTGACGTTGGTTCCCTCCAGTCTCTTGGCCAGTTCGTGTGTGAAGAGCACATTACAGAGCTTGCTGTGGGTGTAGGCCCGGAATAAATCGGCGTCGGACGATCCCAGGGCGAGCCTCTTGTGAGTGTTGATGCAGTCGAAATCAATAGTGCCCAGATCGTGACCACAAGACGACACGTTGATCACCCTGCTCGGCGCACACTTCTTGAGACGCTCCAGCAGGAGATTGGTCAGCAGGAACGGACCGATATGATTGACACCGAGGATCATCCCAAGGCCGTCTTCAGTGCATCCCGGAGTGGCCAATGCTGGACAACACAAACGCACAAAAAAAAACAGGTATCATTCATTATGTTGGTGGTCAAAAGTTTGGAGTGAATAAACTCTTCTGCTCTCACAGGCTAGAAAAAAATGTGAAATATTATTACAATTTAAAATAACTGTTTCCCTTGTGTTTATATAGTAAACTATAATTTATATCCAGTGATCAAAGCTGAATTTTCAGCATCATTACTCCAGTCTTCAGAGTCACATGATCCTTCAGAAATCATTCTACATTTTTAATTCTCTTCTGCTCACCAAAGCTGGATTTTTTTCACCAAAAATACAGTAAAAATGTGAAATATTATTACAATGTAGAATAGCTGTTTTCCATGTGAATATATAGTAAGATATAATTTATATCCAGTGATCAAAGCTGAATTTTCAGCATCATTACTCCAGAGTCACATGATCCTTCAGAAATCATTCTACATTTTTAAGTCTCTTCTGCTCACCAAAGCTGGATTTTTTGACCAAAAATACAGTAAAAATGTGAAATATTATTACCATCTAAAATAACTGTTTTCTACGTGAATATATAGTCAAATATAATTTATATCCAGTGATCAAAGCTGAATTTTCAGCATCGTTACTCCAGTCTCCAGAGTCACATGATCCTTCAGAAATCATTCTACATTTTTAAGTCTCTTCTGCTCACCAAAGCTGGATTTTTTTCACCAAAAATACAGTAAAAATGTGAAATATTATTACAATGTAGAATAGCTGTTTTCCATGTGAATATATAGTAAACTATAATTTATATCCAGTGATCAAAGCTGAATTTTCAGCATCATTACTCCAGAGTCACATGATCCTTCAGAAATCATTCTACATTTTTAATTCTCTTCTGCTCACCAAAGCTGAATTTTTTGACCAAAAATACGGTAAAAATGTGAAATATTATTACCATCTAAAATAGCTGTTTTCCATGTGAATATATAGTAAAATATAATTTATGTCCAGTGATCAAAGCTGAATTTTCAGCATCATTACTCCAGTCTTCAGAGTCACATGATCCTTCAGAAATCATCCTGATTTGATGCTCCACAAACATTTATGATTATTATCAATGTTGAAAAGGCAATTAATGAAAAGGATACATTAAACCAATCAAAATCGACAGTAACCTTTCTTAAAAATGTAGCATTAAAACTTTTGAAATTGGACCGTGTTACCATGGAAACGGTACTTTAAATCCTTTTTATTGAGCTCCTCCCCCTAGTGGGCGTTGTCATACTGCATATGACAAAAACTTCATAGTCAAAACACATCGTCAGAAAGGTCTAAATCTCAAGCTTCCATATTTGTGATTTTTGGGCTGAAGTGTATTCATTTGTCACAGGATGATGCAATAAAAAAAAAATCAATGGAAAGTGGATTACACCCGGTGGATATTTTTGGTACAACGCCTAAACAAAATCTCATGGGAACTTCATTTTTTGTGATATCAACATCCAATTTGGGAACAAAACTTGATTAGACATTCGGCTTTGATTTTACAGCCATTTTGGTGTAAAAAATAATTTGTAATATATATGTTTTATATAAAGTAAAACAAATTAGCACAGTGCATTTTAAATACAGATTTCATCTTTTCATAATTTTTCATTTTGCTTTCAGTGAAGACACTGTACTTGTGTCAAAGTTTTATGCATAGGTTGAAGACTTGTATATATATTTATTTTTCAGTGGCCATATAGTTTTACCGGCGTTATTGATGAGCAGGTCCAGTCTGGGCTCGGCCTTCAGGAACTTCTCAGCAAAAGAGCGGATGGATTTCTGACTTGCAAGATCCAGTTGCATGAAGATCACACTCTCATTTCCAGTTTCCTATGAGTAAAATATTATAATGTTCCATCATTTACGAAGACAGTTGATGGCTTCCAACTATGGAAGTCAATGGTTACCGACATTCTTTAAAATATCTTCTTTTCAACAGAAAACAGTGTTCGACAGAAGAGGGAAACTCATACAGGTTTGGAGCTTCTTGGGGGTGAGTAAGTGATTGTCATCTTTGGGTAAACTAACCCTTAAAAGGATACTTAGGGCGGGGCCGATAGCCTCGTGAGCAGCATTGCGCATTCGACCCGAGTTCGAGTCCTGGCCTGCAGACCATCCCGGATCCCGTCCCCCCCCCTCTCTCTCTCCCACTTTGCTTCCTGTCTGCTTGTTGTCCCATCATAGTAATGGCAAAAATGCCAAATATAAACCTACATTACGGTGGCCGGGAAGTGCAAAACAACATTACAAAGTGTGAAACACTGTTACGAAGCTCGAGACAAATTGACATTTTTGAAAACAAATTAACAAGACGCAAAGCACTTTTACGAGTCCCGAAACAAATTTACAATGACAGATTCTTCACGGAAACACCGGAAGTGACGCGGTGAAAGCTGTTGTTGTTGGTAAATTGGTGTTGTGGTTGTGGAGTAAATGGCGTAAATGAAGTTTACGGTGACCGAACGTGGACCGCGGGCCGAGGGACGTTCAGCCCGTTTTGTGGCAAACGCACGAGCAGCTTAACGCGGTTCAGCTTTACGTGTGGACAGAGTTTGGAGTTTCTAAAAGACGCGGACCGGACGGAAACACAGGGGACGTCTCGACAGCCGGACAGTGCTAAGCACTTCCGGTGTTTCCGTGAAGAATCTGTCATTGTAAATTTGTTTCGTCCTCGGTAAAAGTGTTTTCTCCATGTAAAAAAGTTTTCCAAAATGTAAATTAGCCTCGTAAAAGTGTTTCACACTTTGTAATGTTGTTTTGGCACTTCCCGGCCACCGTACTACATACTCCACACTCACCGCCCTGATTTCTCGTGCCGCTTCTTCTCCTCTCTGTGTGCTTCGGCAGGCCAGAATCACTCGTGCTCCTCTCACGGCCATCGCCGCCGCAGTCGCCTTCCCGATGCCGGTGTTCCCGCCTGTCGGACGCACACAACAGATGCATGTGTTATCTGACGGTCGACACATGGAATATGTTGTTCTGTGTTTTTCCAGCATGGATGAAGTATTTGCACTTGCTCAAACTCATTGAGATCTTCAGTTGTCCACAGAAATATTTGAAGCACCGCTAATGCATGTTAATGCGCCTCATGCGCTGTTGGATTTCTGCGTCCACTCGTTATGGAGCGGGTCAAATTGACCCTAATTGGATTCGATACAATTCCTCAAAAATCACACGATGAAAAACAACAAAAATTCAGGTACAAACTGTAAACTTTTAATATCAACGTTTGTCAAATATTCCAAAAAATATATATCTGAAGATATGAGTTAATGAACATTTTTTTGAAACTGATTTGTTTTGACAAAATTTGAAAATAACAGTACATTTTTAATACAATAAATCAATTTTTTAAACTTTTTTTTCTTAGAACATCATAACTGACCAATTAAATGTAGCTGTATATTGAAAATATGTATTTTTCCTAAGTTGGTTCATAAAGTAAAGTTTCTTCTTTCTGCATATGAACTTCACACACATGCTGCTGCTTAAAACATTTTTCTGCATTGAAATAAGTGTGGAAAATTTTTTAGCTTCATAAGGTAGTAAAAAAAACAACAAAATAACATAATATAACCAAGAAATATTATTTTGGGTCAGTACAGTTGCCTTAGAGCGTTAAAATACGCGGGTCAAATAACAGTGATTTTGTTTGTATATGTCAAAAAACACCCGTTGAAACTTTGCATGCAAGTTCATGATGCTAAATGAGAAAAAGTCACAAAATATCAAGAAAAAAAAACCATAGGTTAACCAGTATTTCCAACAACTGGAAAATCGAAACGGGTCAAATAGACCCGCAACATAACACAAGGGTTAATATTATTGAAATAAAACAGATTTTATTAATTTACGCAACTCTCCCAGGTCTATAAATCGCACTTTTCACAAAATTCATTTAAAAAAGTTATTTCGAGGCACTTTAAACAGTGTTGTTTTTTTTTTTTTTTCATAATTCTCCATATAAAACTGTTTTGGGTCAATGCTTTTTTAAATTTGAATTTAATTTTAATATTTTTAATTATATATATATATATATAATTACTATTTAGGTTTTATTTATTTTAATATATTTTATATATTTATTTTTTAGCAGTTAGTCATTATAGTGGTTTCGTTTAAGATTTCCATCTCATATTTATATTGAGTTTTTAATTCAGTTAATGATTTTAATGTTTTAGTTTTGGTTGACAATAACATTCCTGACTCCAGACTCCATGCTGCGTCTCTCAACAGTGCCACAAACTCTCCAAAATCTCACACTCTTCCGATGCCGAAGGATCCGAGCCGCTTCTCCGTATTCACCGTGCCGTTCCTGACGGCTGGAGTGTGTTTTAATCCCACCTAAGGGATAAACATCCCGGAGCTTTAAAAGAACAACCTCTTGCATCGCTTTCACCTACCCGTTACAATGACCGTTTTCCCATGTAGTTTGGCGGTGCCGGTGAAGGTCTTCCTGTGCACGAAAATCCTATGACAAATGAAATATGCAACGAACAAAACCACAATAAACAGAAAGAAAATCATTTTTGTGGTCAGAAGTGTCCGTCTCAACCGTGCCGATCTCGAGTCACACCCGTTTTAAACGGCTGCCGTCAGGAATGCGGGTGTTATATAACGACATCCGGATGATAAACGACGTTTACTCGGGCCCCTTACAACACAATGACTTTAAAGAATCAGTGTGTTTGTGCGATTCCAGTCCTTCCCTTTCCTCCAGTTCGGATATCACACGGCGCACAATGCAACCTGTTGGACCTGTTGGACTGGATGCCGTTAAAGTCAAAATTGAGTCGTGTTATTTTGTACAAAAGCAATGCAATAGTTGACAGCTACTTTTATATATACTTTTAAGTGTTTGTTATTTGTTAAACCGTATCATTTCTCATCCGTGACATTATGCAGGCATTTGAAAATAACGCTCTTCAACATTCCCTTTTCCCTTTCTAATAATGACGTTGCACGCTTCGATGTCAGAGGTTTCCTCCAATTGTGAGCCAACGGTCCAGATGATAAGATGATTAACCATTATCTCCATTAATCAGAGAGTCACTAATGAGTTTACTTTGTCGCTTGGCCAGTCCAGTCATTATATGATGTGGTGCTGGCGAGGGCGAGGCATAACATTATGACCACCTTCCACTTATTGTGTCCCTTTTGCCACCAAATCAGCCCTGACCCGTCGAGGCGTGGACTCCTCTAGACCCTGAAGGTGTTCTGTGGGATCTGCACCAGGATGTTCGCAGCAAAGGAGGTGGATCCTCCATGGATCGGACTTGTTTGTTCAGCACATCCCAGAGATGCTCGATTGGATTCTGGGGAATTTGGAGGTCAAGTCAGCTCCTCGAACTTGTTGTTGTGCTCCTCAAACCATTCCTGAACCATTGTTGCTTTGTGTCAGGAGCGTTATCCTGCTGAAAGAGCCACAGCCACCAGGGAACACCGTTTCCATGAAAGGCTGTACATGGTCTGGACAAAGCTTAGGTAGGAGGTTCGTGTCACTCTAACATCCACAGGGATGAAGGACCCAAAGTTTCCCAGCAGAACATTGACCAGACAATCACACGGCTCACCTTCTTCCCATAGTGCATCCTGGTGCCACGAGTTCTCCAGCGCACACGGCCGTAAGAAAACTCTCCGTGTCCAGTTCTGATGCTCCACTGTTGGCTCTTTCGGTGGTGGACGGGGGGTCAGCATGAGCTATTCTGCTTCATACGCAACTGATACTCTGTTTATTCCGACACCTTTCCATCAGAACCAGCATTAACTTCTTGAGCGATTCGAGCTCCGGGAACTCGTCCGTTGGATCGGACCGCACGAGCATCAGCGAGCCTCGGCCACCCGTGACCCTGTCGTTCCTTGGACCACTTTTGATAGACACGGACCACTGCAGACGGGAACACCTCACATGAGCTGCAGGTTTGGAGATGCTCCGATCCAGTCGTCTATAGCATCACAATTTGGCTCTTGTCAAACTCGCTCAAATCCTCACGCTTGCCCATTTTCCTGCTTCTAACATCAACTTTGAGGACAAAATGCAAAATGTTCACTTGCTGCCTCACTGACAAGTGCTGTGATGAAGAGATCATCAGTGTTATTCACTTCATCTCTCATTGATCATGTATATGTGTGTGTATATATATATATATATATATATATATATATATATATATATATATATATATTCAGGGTTGGGGAGTGACTTAGTTCCGTATTTAAAATACAAAATGTGAGTGACTGTGTTTCATGTTAAATGGGTGGTAATCAGGTAATCATCTGAAAAGTGTTTTAGATTACCAAAGTGATTACTTTGAGTTTTAATGTCATTTAAACAGCGATTGGTGATTCTCTGACTCTGACCGTCTGAAAAAGACGAGTTCAGTTTCATGTTTTCCACTGTTTTCATGTTTTGAGAGTCATTTTATAATTGTAAAAAAGGTCACTGCATCTTTTTCTCAGAATTGCGAGATTTAAACTCAGAATTGTAAGTTATAAAGTCAGAATTGGGAGATATAAACTTGCAATACTGATTTTTTTTCTTGCAATTGAGAATTTAGTATGTGAGTTTATATCTCATAATTCTGACTTTTCTCAATATTGTGAGTTTATATCTTATAATTCTGACTTTTCTCAATATTGTGAGTTTATATCTCATAATTCTGACTTTTCTCAATATTGTGAGTTTATATCTCATAATTCTGACTTTTCTCAATATTGTGAGTTTATATCTTATAATTCTGACTTTTCTCAATATTGTGAGTTTATATCTTATAATTCTGACTTTTCTCAATATTGTGAGTTTATATCTTATAATTCTGACTTTTCTCAATATTGTGAGTTTATATCTCATAATTCTGACTTTTCTCAATATTGTGAGTTTATATCTCATAATTCTGACTTTTCTCAATATTGTGAGTTTATATCTCATAATTCTGACTTTTCTCAATATTGTGAGTTTATATCTTATAATTCTGACTTTTCTCAATATTGTGAGTTTATATCTCATAATTCTGACTTTATAACTCACAATTGCAACTTTATATCACTCAATTCTGAGGGAAAAAGTCAGAATTGTGAGATAAAAACTCACAATGACCTTTTTTGTGTTTGTTTCACACTTATTAGTATTCCAAAGTATTCTAAAGTATTTAGATGAAGTGACTAAACTTGAGTAATGTAACGAAATACGTTACAAATGACTTTTTAAAGCATGTATTTTGTAATCTGTAGTGAAATACATGTTAAAAGTAACACACTCAGCCCTGACTATATATATATATATACACTCTCCAATATAGTGGGCAAAATATCCAGAGGAAATAGTTTTGAAGACCCTACAAGTTCGATTATACCATTAAATATTCTGAAAACATTATATAGCTTAAAAAAGGCAAACAACAGCAGCAAGTTTTATTTTACAACTAGGCTTTGCAAAAAAAAAAAAAAAAAACTGAACAGAAAAAACAAAAAGCTCACGAAAAAGCTACAACGCAATCATTTAGGAATATTTCGTCGGATCTCTCTTGCTTTGGCATGTATTCATAATTTCTCTGTATGACATCCAAGCATTTTTGATTGCGTAATTATCCACTATAAAAACTACAAAGTCACATTTTAATTATATTTTAATAAAGGCTGAATATGTCAACTTTCCTAGACAGAACATGACTTTTGGCCACAACTGTATAAATACGTACTCTAAAAAAAAAAAATTTAATGTTTTTATGAAAACGCGGAAAATGTGTAATGTTACTGCGCATGCGCGATATCTCGGGTTGTTTTACGTGGATGGCGTGTGGGCGGAGCGACACTCACGGAACTGTTGAATGCTTTATATTCATAAACGCAAGGTATGTGGAATCTATTTATTATTTATGAGTAGGCTTTCATCATTGGAACAATACCTAATTAATATTCATGAGTTGAAACTTTTGTCGCGGTAGGATTGGAAACTGCGCTTCCGCTTTGGGTTTGGTTTTGGCTCGTCTTTGCTTTGGTTTTGAACTGTGACTAGTTAAAATATAACAACTACGTTTCATTTTCTGTTTCAGGAGGAAAGTACATCTGCCAGCTCACCTGTAAGCTCCTCACTTTATCACTTTCTAATACTTTATTCTATTATTATAATCCTCTTAATTGCATCTGTTGACTTTTTACTGATCAGACCGAGAAAAGTTCTGAATATTCAATAGTCATTCAATAAAGAGTTTGTGGTTTGTTTTGGAAATTCTGCTAAGTAACTTTATTTTCAGTCTAAGATCGAAACCTAAAAATAACATTAAACATCTGAGAGCACCTCAAACTATTGAGAACTTTAGAAAAGGGCTGGAAACATTTCTTTTAACTATTAAATTCAGTTTTATTTTATACTTTTTAATGATCTTAATTGAGATTTGTTTCAAATGTAAAGTGCAGTACAAATAAAATTTATTATTATTATTATTATTATTATTATTACATAACTTTCACAATGTGCTGTCAAGAACAATAAGGAGAAACTTAAAGAAAGTTAAAGAAAGAATCCTAAAATCTCACCGTGAGGTTCAGCCTTGCTGTTGAAAGTTTGTAAAATCCAGATATTTGTGATTATTATGGCTTCACCATCATCTAAATCTAAACCGAAGCTGTTTTTAAGAGAACGTGTCACACCTGCTGTCAAGGAAGAGGGTTTTTTTTAAGGAAGTGTCTGTTTTTGACACTGGTTGTCATTGTAACATCAATAAATGATAACATTTGAAGTTACATTAAGAGATATTGTTGTGCTTGTGGTTTCAATATGACAGAAGGACATCAAGCATGTGAAATACTATGACACAACAACTACAGAGAAACACTTCTGTAACATTATGACATGTTTTATTTCTCTGCATGAGAATGTGTCAAAGTGACATACTTAATGCTGAATGAATTATAGCATTTCTAAAGATTTCCAGAGCATTATTTTCATCATTAATCTGTTTCTTTTGTGTTTCTTCAGTGATCATGTCGGACGGTAAACCCGTAGGTGAAGACGCTGTGGACGCCAGACAAGTGGACGCACAAAAGTATGTGAGATTTAAATGAAAACAACCCATTATCATCATCCATAATGTTAATATTATGATTAATCATTTGAATAGTGCATGTATGAGCACAGAAGGAATATGTTTAAATGACACATATTTCAAAGCAAATCCACACACATAAAAGCTATTCCTATTTTTTAGTCACATGACCAGAGGGCAAAAACATGTGTGATTTCCCCCGCCCCCCCCCCCCCCCCCACAAACGGTTCTGCGGAAATCCCCGACCTGCAACCAATTTCATTGGGTGAGACTGCAGTGACGGGTCGGTTTAGGGGTCGGGTTGGAATGAAACCGAATCGGATCCAGGACAGGATTTCCACTGAACTGGTTTGGGGGGGAAAATCACGACATGAACATCCATAGAACTGCGTTACAGGCAGGGCTGAGTGTGTTACTTATAAAATGTGTTTCACTACAGATTACAAAATACATGCTTTAAAAAGTCATTTGTAATGTGTTTCGTTACATTACTCAAGTTTAGTCACTTCATCTAAATACTTTAGAATACTTTGGAATACTAATAAGTGTGAAACAAACACAAAAAAGATCACTGAGAGTTTTTATCTCACAATTCTGACTTTTTCCCTCAGAATTGAGTGATATAAAGTTACAATTGTGAGTTATAAAGACAGAATTATGAGATATAAACTGACAATATTGAGAAAAGTCAGAATTATGAGATATAAACTGACAATATTGAGAAAAGTCAGAATTATGAGATTTAAACTCACAATATTGAGAAAAGTCAGAATTATGAGATATAAACTGACAATATTGAGAAAAGTCAGAATTATGAGATTTAAACTCACAATATTGAGAAAAGTCAGAATTATGAGATATAAACTCACATACTATATTCACAATTGCAATAAAAAATTTTGCAAGTTTATATCTCCCAATTCTGACTTTATAACTTGCAATTGTGCGAAAAAGAAGTCAGAATTGTGAAACACAAACTCACAATAGTGAGAAAAAGTCGCAGTGTCGAGTGAATTATAAAATGACTCTCAAAACATGAAAACAGTGGAAAACATGAAACTGAACTCGTCTTTTTCAGACGGTCAGAGTCAGAGAATCACCAATCGCTGTTTAAATGACATTAAAACTCAAAGTAATCACTTTGGTAATCTAAAACACTTTTCAGATGGAACTGGAATCTGATTACCAGCCATTTAACATGAAACACAGTCACTCACATGTTGTATTTTAAATACGTCACTAAGTTACTTGTGTTTCGTTACTCCTCAACTCTGCTCACAGGTTTGTCAGTTGATATGTAAACACAGTCATATCCAGCTCCTGCTGCAGTATTTCACTGACTAAAAACAGCAGGATGTTCTTCATGTGCTGTTGAATTCAGCGTACGCCTTATTGATGTTGCGTTCACTATATCCTGTACAGGCGAGCGGTTGAGCCTCACGCCAGAGTCGATCAAGTAGACGCCAAACCGCTTTCAGACGAGTCTCAGTACAAGTACAACATGAACTACGGAAGTCTGGGACAATGTGTCGTCATCAACAACAAGAACTTCCACAAAAAAACAGGTAATGGACCGTTTCAACGGTTTAGTTCACGTGTTCGTTCTCATATGAATCTCTTTTGAGCAGGAATGGGAGTTCGTAACGGGACAGACCAGGATGTAAAGAATGTGATGGAGACCTTCTCAAAGCTGGGCTTCAAAGTGAAGATTAACAACGATCTGACGGTCTCACAGATGAGGGATTTGTTGACTAAAGGTATGTTTTGCAGCAGTGACTCGTTACAGTGATCGATTGGCTCGCAAACTCACGAGATCTTCCGTCTTCAGTGTCTGAGGAGGATCACAGTCAGTCAGCCATGTTTGTGTGTGTGTTGTTGAGTCATGGAGACGACGGACGGATTTATGGCACGGATGACTATATAGAGATGAAGACGCTGTTCAGGCTCTTCAAAGGAGACCGCTGCGCTTCACTGGTGGGAAAACCCAAGATGTTCTTCATTCAGGTGAGCGTCGACATAATAGATAACGTGCGTCGAAATGCATCGAAACGATGAAAAGTCTCATGCATTTTCATTGAGGGCGTCAAAGCTTTAATAGAATAACTTCTTCCATTACGTGTCTATCACTAACAATGCCTGGCGATTAGCTTAGCACATGCTAACGTGCTAATTCATGCTAGCAACATGCTAAAAATGCTAGTAATATGCTAAATCATAAAATAAAGCAAAAACTCATTTATGCTAGCAACATGCTAAAAATGCTAGGAACATGCTAAATCATGCTAGCAACATGCTAAATCATACAATAAAACAAAAAACATGCTAAATCGTGTTAGTAAAATGTTAATTCATGCTAACAACATGCTAAATCATACAATAAAACAAAAAAACATGCTAAATCATGTTAGTAAAATGTTAATTCATGCTAACAACATGCTAAATCATACAATAAAACAAAAAACATGCTAAATCATGTTAGTAAAATGTTAATTCATGTTAGCAACATGCTAAATCATAAAATAAAGCAAAAACTAATTTATGTTAGCAACATGCTAAAAATGCTAGCAACATGTTAAATCATGTTAGGAACATGCTAAATCATGCTAGGAACATGGTAAATCATACAATACAACAAAAAACATGTTAAATCATGTTAGCAAAATGTTAATTCATGCTAGCAACATGTTAAATCTTACAATAAAACAAAAAACATGCTAAATCATGTTAGCAACATGTTAAAAAATGCTTGAAACATGTTAATTCATGTTAATGGAATGTTAAAACATGCTAGTGACGTGTTAATTAATGCTAGTAACATGCTAAATTATGCGATAAAACAAAAAACATGTTAAATCATGTTAGCAAAATGTTAATTCATGTTAGCAGCATGCTAAAAAATGCTTCAAACATGTTAATCCATGTTAATAACATGTTAAAACATGCTAGTAGCATGTTAATTCATGCTAGCAACATGCTTATCATACTAGAAACATGCTAAATCATACAATAAAACAAAAACATGTTAGCAAAATGTTAATTCATGTTAGCAACATGTTAAAACATGCTAGTAACAAGCTTATCATGCTAGCAACATGCTAAATCATACAATATAACAAAAGACATGCTAAATCGTGTTAGCAAAATGTTAATTCATGTTAGCAACATGCTAAAAAAATGCTTGAAACATGTTAATTCATGTTAATAACGTGTTAAAACATGCTAGTAACAAGCTTATCATGCTAGCAACATGCTAAATCATACAATAAAACAAAAGACATGCTAAATCATGTTAGCAAAATGTTAATTCATGTTAGCAGCATGCTAAAAAATGCTTCAAACATGTTAATAACATGTTAAAACATGCTAGCCACATTTTAATTCATGCTAGCAATGTGTTAAAACATGCTAATTTATACAAGCAATATGTTAAAACATGCTAATTCATGTCTTTTTTTTCTTACTTTCCACTTCACTAAATGTAAAACATATGGCTTTGTCAAGTCAAAGTAAGTTTGTCACAACAAACTTCACTTTCTAGTTGATCTACTCTTATATTTTTTGTTAATATTTTGAATAAGACTTTATTTCTATACTCTTTTTTTTTTTTCACTTTAATTTGAGTTAAAGTGTTAGTAATTATGTTGCTTGTTGTCATTTGTTAAATATGTCTATAGTTTTGTTTTTCGTTTTGATCAAACTTGTGTCTAAATTTAATTTCCCATACCAGGAACATATATCAATATATATCCATGATCTGAAAACTGTCCACATATTAAAAAAAAGAAGAGGAGGGATCTGTAGGATGTCATAAAAAAGGGCGGGAAATGTAGGATGTAAAATGTCTCCATTTTTATCAAATTTTATTTCTTAGTTGTTGTTGTTTGTTTAGTTTATAGTACTTCAAGTTAAACTAACCAAAAATAAATTAGCTTGTTTTTTATTAATAAACTAGTGAAAATGTGTTTTATAATAATCCTGCTTGGTGAGATCATATAAAATTAAATAAAAACAAAAAATATCTTATTTTACAATTTACATATGGAAATGTAAATGTATTTTGGAACATTTAAATAATTCATGCGCAGAATAAAGGGGCGGGGCCTGCTTGAGTTAGTTAGTAGAGTGATGAAAATGCCGCTTATGGTAAGGGGCGGGGTGTTTCCCCAAATGACCAATCACAACACACCGCTCCAGACGACCAATCAGAGCACAGTGTGCTTTTCAGAAGGAGGGGCTTCATTTACTTCATTTCCATTACTGGCAGACTGGGAAGAGAGGAGCTGCAACAATATGAGGATATGAGGAAAATAATGAACATTAAATCTTGTAGAGCCCAAAAACAACAGCGTAGCTTTAGTTGCTCTTCCACAGCTGTGTTATCCTGTGTGTGTGTGTGTTTCCAGGCTTGCCGAGGCATGGATCTGGATGCTGGCATTGAGACAGATAGTGAAAGTGAGAGGGAAACGAGGAGGATTCCTGTGGAGGCAGATTTCCTGTATGCGTACTCCACCGCACCAGGTATCTAATGTCTCCCCCGATGGAGTTTACGCTCAGAACCAAATGCTCTTGCCCTAACCCCGGTTTGTTTTCCGCCCGCCCTCAGGATATTATTCCTGGAGGAACGTCGCTCAGGGTTCCTGGTTCATCTCCTCGCTCTGTGTGATGCTGTCAAAATACGGCAAGCAGCTGGAGATCATGCAGATCATGACGCGTGTCAACCACAAGGTGGCGCTGGACTTCGAATCCTCCTCCAATCTGCCAGGGTTTGGTGGCATGAAACAGATCCCATGTATTGTATCGATGCTGACCAAAGAAGTCT
>CM074308.1:9817149-9857149 GCA_037194245.1 Opsariichthys bidens
CTTGAGAACAAGCACAGTCGTCTGTTTGAGTTGAATCAGGGCCGCTTGCTTTTAATTCAGGAAAATCAATCATCTCATGATCATTGTGTTTGCTGTAACTTTCAGTAAAGTGTGATTCAGATGGTCTCCCTGGTGGTTTGTTTTCCGAAATGGGGTTAAAGTTTGTCATGTTTCTTCCTGGAAAGTCATGGAGGAATGTACAACCTGTCGAAGGAGGGAAAGTTGCTGTCAAACTTTGACAAATTCCAGATCTCGCTCTCTTTCTCTAGGACAGCATGCCGGTAGAGAGAATGCGTATGAGGCCGTGGTTGGAGGAGCAGATAAACTCGTGTAAAATCCCGGGGCTCAAATGGGTCAACAAGGTACGTGTCTTTTTGCAAGATTTTTGTTAAAACTGCAATGCTTATTTTGCCGTTTGCGAGTGACTGCGTGCACACACGCAGGGTGTGTCTTGGCCTGTGACACATTTTGCATGTTGTTTGCCCGCAGGAGAAGAGAATATTCCAGATTCCATGGATGCATGCTGCGCGACACGGCTGGGACGTGGAGAGAGATGCTCCTCTCTTCCGAAACTGGGCCATACACACAGGTGCGGTCAGCATTAAAAACTCTAAACATAAACAAAGATATACTCATTTTTTGAACAAATATTGTGCTCACTTGGGCTGTGCATTGACACAAATTTCACGATTTGCTTGTGATTCGATGTCGAGTAATCCGGTTCAATGCATGGCAAATTTCCTCAAGGAAAAAAACACTGTAAATGAATCACCATTAAACAAGATAGATGTAAATATATCCAAGTCAGGTCAAACTGCTGTAAACTACGGACTATAACCCCATTTGTACAATCACAATTATTAAAAATGCAATGGAATATACTTCAAATATTTTTCAATATGCTCCTCTAAGTTTATTTTTCTTGCCGACTAATGAGTTATTGGCTTTTCTGTGACGTTAAATGACATATTGTTTTAATGAGAAATGATTCATTTCAGTAAGTTGTTCTGTATGCTTCAACATTCCTTCTGATGTTCATTCATGTTTATTTGGTGCTGTAACTAGTAGTAAAGAGGTGCGACGATCCGTTTACGTGACTGATCCGCGCTGGCGCTTGAACTGAGGCGTACCACATTTAAAGAACGTAAAAATGGTATTTATTGTTTGAATTTCGTAATAAAATTGACAGGACTTGAAAGCTGAGACTTTGTTTCATAACTGAAGTAACAAAGGTTGATAGAGTTTTACTAGTTGGTTGATAGAGTTGTCTGGGAGGATGCGAGGGTTTTACTAGTTGGTTGATAGAGTTGTCTGGGAGGATGCGAGGGTTTTACTAGTTGGTTGATAGAGTTGTCTGGGAGGATGCGAGGGTTTTACTAGTTGGTTGATAGAGTTGTCTGGGAGGATGCGAGGGTTTTACTTGTTGGTTGATAGAGTTGTCTGGGAGGATGCGAGGGTTTTACTAGTTGGTTGATAGAGTTGTCTGGGAGGATGCGAGGGTTTTACTAGTTGGTTGATAGAGTTGTCTGGGAGGATGCGAGGGTTTTACTTGTTGGTTGATAGAGTTGTCTGGGAGGATGCGAGGGTTTTACTAGTTGATTAATAGAGTTGTCTGGGAGGATGCGAGGGTTTTACTAGTTGGTTGATAGAGTTGTCTGGGAGGATGCGAGGGTTTTACTAGTTGGTTGATAGAGTTGTCTGGGAGGATGCGAGGGTTTTACTAGTTGGTTGATAGAGTTGTCTGGGAGGATGCGAGGGTTTTACTAGTTGGTTGATAGAGTTGTCTGGGAGGATGCGAGGGTTTTACTTGTTGGTTGATAGAGTTGTCTGGGAGGATGCGAGGGTTTTACTAGTTGGTTGATAGAGTTGTCTGGGAGGATGCGAGGGTTTTACTAGTTGGTTGATAGAGTTGTCTGGGAGGATGCGAGGGTTTTACTTGTTGGTTGATAGAGTTGTCTGGGAGGATGCGAGGGTTTTACTAGTTGATTAATAGAGTTGTCTGGGAGGATGCGAGGGTTTTACTAGTTGGTTGATAGAGTTGTCTGGGAGGATGCGAGGGTTTTACTAGTTGGTTGATAGAGTTGTCTGGGAGGATGCGAGGGTTTTACTAGTTGGTTGATAGAGTTGTCTGGGAGGATGCGAGGGTTTTACTAGTTGGTTGATAGAGTTGTCTGGGAGGATGCGAGGGTTTTACTAGTTGGTTGATAGAGTTGTCTGGGAGGATGCGAGGGTTTTACTAGTTGGTTGATAGAGTTGTCTGGGAGGATGCGAGGGTTTTACTAGTTGGTTGATAGAGTTGTCTGGGAGGATGCGAGGGTTTTACTAGTTGGTTGATAGAGTTGTCTGGGAGGATGCGAGGGTTTTAGTAGTTGGTTGATAGAGTTGTCTGGGAGGATGCGAGGGTTTTACTAGTTGGTTGATAGAGTTGTCTGGGAGGATGCGAGGGTTTTACTAGTTGATTAATAGAGTTGTCTGGGAGGATGCGAGGGTTTTACTAGTTGGTTGATAGATTTGTCTGGGAGGATGCGAGGGTTTTACTAGTTGGTTGATAGAGTTGTCTGGGAGGATGCGAGGGTTTTACTAGTTGGTTGATAGAGTTGTCTGGGAGGATGCGAGGGTTTTACTAGTTGGTTGATAGATTTGTCTGGGAGGATGCGAGGGTTTTACTAGTTGGTTGATAGAGTTGTCTGGGAGGATGCGAGGGTTTTACTAGTTGGTTGATAGAGTTGTCTGGGAGGATGCGAGGGTTTTACTAGTTGGTTGATAGAGTTGTCTGGGAGGATGCGAGGGTTTTACTAGTTGGTTGATAGAGTTGTCTGGGAGGATGCGAGGGTTTTACTAGTTGGTTGATAGAGTTGTCTGGGAGGATGCGAGGGTTTTACTAGTTGGTTGATAGAGTTGTCTGGGAGGATGCGAGGGTTTTACTAGTTGGTTGATAGAGTTGTCTGGGAGGATGCGAGGGTTTTACTAGTTGGTTGATAGAGTTGTCTGGGAGGATGCGAGGGTTTTACTAGTTGGTTGATAGAGTTGTCTGGGAGGATGCGAGGGTTTTACTAGTTGGTTGATAGAGTTGTCTGGGAGGATGCGAGGGTTTTACTAGTTGGTTGATAGAGTTGTCTGGGAGGATGCGAGGGTTTTACTAGTTGGTTGATAGAGTTGTCTGGGAGGATGCGAGGGTTTTACTAGTTGGTTGATAGATTTGTCTGGGAGGATGCGAGGGTTTTACTAGTTGGTTGATAGAGTTGTCTGGGAGGATGCGAGGGTTTTACTAGTTGGTTGATAGAGTTGTCTGGGAGGATGCGAGGGTTTTACTAGTTGGTTGATAGAGTTGTCTGGGAGGATGCGAGGGTTTTACTAGTTGGTTGATAGAGTTGTCTGGGAGGATGCGAGGGTTTTACTAGTTGGTTGATAGAGTTGTCTGGGAGGATGCGAGGGTTTTACTAGTTGTTTGATAGAGTTGTCTGGGAGGATGCGAGGGTTTTACTAGTTGTTTGATAGAGTTGTCTGGGAGGATGCGAGGGTTTTACTAGTTGGTTGATAGAGTTGTCTGGGAGGATGCGAGGGTTTTACTAGTTGGTTGATAGATTTGTCTGGGAGGATGCGAGGGTTTTACTAGTTGGTTGATAGAGTTGTCTGGGAGGATGCGAGGGTTTTACTAGTTGGTTGATAGAGTTGTCTGGGAGGATGCGAGGGTTTTACTAGTTGGTTGATAGAGTTGTCTGGGAGGATGCGAGGGTTTTACTAGTTGGTTGATAGAGTTGTCTGGGAGGATGCGAGGGTTTTACTAGTTGGTTGATAGAGTTGTCTGGGAGGATGCGAGGGTTTTACTAGTTGGTTGATAGAGTTGTCTGGGAGGATGCGAGGGTTTTACTAGTTGGTTGATAGAGTTGTCTGGGAGGATGCGAGGGTTTTACTAGTTGGTTGATAGAGTTGTCTGGGAGGATGCGAGGGTTTTACTAGTTGGTTGATAGAGTTGTCTGGGAGGATGCGAGGGTTTTACTAGTTGGTTGATAGAGTTGTCTGGGAGGATGCGAGGGTTTTACTAGTTGGTTGATAGAGTTGTCTGGGAGGATGCGAGGGTTTTACTAGTTGGTTGATAGAGTTGTCTGGGAGGATGCGAGGGTTTTACTAGTTGGTTGATAGAGTTGTCTGGGAGGATGCGAGGGTTTTACTAGTTGGTTGATAGAGTTGTCTGGGAGGATGCGAGGGTTTTACTAGTTGGTTGATAGAGTTGTCTGGGAGGATGCGAGGGTTTTACTAGTTGGTTGATAGAGTTGTCTGGGAGGATGCGAGGGTTTTACTAGTTGGTTGATAGAGTTGTCTGGGAGGATGCGAGGGTTTTACTAGTTGGTTGATAGAGTTGTCTGGGAGGATGCGAGGGTTTTACTAGTTGGTTGATAGAGTTGTCTGGGAGGATGCGAGGGTTTTACTAGTTGGTTGATAGAGTTGTCTGGGAGGATGCGAGGGTTTTACTAGTTGGTTGATAGAGTTGTCTGGGAGGATGCGAGGGTTTTACTAGTTGGTTGATAGAGTTGTCTGGGAGGATGCGAGGGTTTTACTAGTTGGTTGATAGAGTTGTCTGGGAGGATGCGAGGGTTTTACTTGTTGGTTGATAGAGTTGTCTGGGAGGATGCGAGGGTTTTACTTGTTGGTTGATAGAGTTGTCTGGGAGGATGCGAGGGTTTTACTAGTTGGTTGATAGAGTTGTCTGGGAGGATGCGAGGGTTTTACTAGTTGGTTGATAGAGTTGTCTGGGAGGATGCGAGGGTTTTACTAGTTGGTTGATAGAGTTGTCTGGGAGGATGCGAGGGTTTTACTAGTTGGTTGATAGGGTGTTTAAGTTTTTTATGCATCACTATCTTCATAACTAATGATGGCAATACAAATATAAAAAGTGAGCATGAAATGTCATTCTGTATTATAAGCGTATCCTGTTTTCCACTACCATTTTTTCAGGTAAAATATCAACCAGGTGACAAACCGGACCCCAAAACATGGAAGGCAAACTTCCGCTGTGCCATGAACTCCCTGCCCGACATCGAGGAGGTGAAAGACAAAAGCATCAAGAAGGGAACAAACGCCTTCAGAGTGTACAAGATGCTGTCAGCGTCTGAGAGGAATTCAAAGAGAGGTCAGTCGATAACACACGTCCATGGACACGTTGTGTTTCATTCCAATTGACGAATCCGAATGTAGCGTTTACATGAACGCTAAATAAAGCGATCGGGTCGATGTGCACGTTTATATGTCACAAGCTTGTGATCGGAATTGATTTTTTGGCATGCAGTATAGTTGGCACATACTAACCATTCTCCAACATTGCCTCTTTTCTTTTGTTTTATAGAGCAGATTTAATATTTATCTATGTCGGGTCCTAATTAGGAGATGACGAGCGCATGAGGCTTCGTGCCGTGCCGCTTATATTTATCAATCAGTTAAAACGCCACTTCCTGCGCCCCAAAACACGGCGTCTGTGGATGAGAGTCCGAAACGAGGACTAGCTCCCCTTCACAGATGATGAGTGGAAGAAGAGTTTCAGAATGACAGGACAGCTCGTTCCGTATATCGCTAGGCCATTTTTTTATGTCCATGTAAACGCAGCTTCATTTCATTCTGACATGATGATGTGGCATTAAAGACATTTCTGTGATCAAATGAGGGAGTGATATATCACTGAGATACCAATCCTATTTTTATCAATATTTTGACTTGTATTTATTTTTATAGTTTCCGTTTTGGCATTTTTGTTGTGTGTTTTTGCCATTTATACTAGTTTAAAAAAAAAAAAAAAAAATATATATATATATATATATATATATATATATATATATATATAATATATATATCATATATCAACCATATATATTTCTCCCATTTAAAATAACTGATCGATTTAATCCGTTCCGGACCTATGAAAAATCCCCAAACCATTGTAAATTATGAATAAAGATATGTTTTTAAATAACAAATAAACATGTATAATTAACAAATACATAACAAAATATGAAATAAAGAAATAAAAGAGTTATTTAGCGTAATAGTCTTAGAGGAGGGGGGAGGGGGGAGGGACTCTAGACACGTACGTAAACGGCGCTTTTTTAGAACGTAAAACTATTTTCGTAACTTTAAAACCAAAACTACACTTTCCTTATTTCAAATGAAAGAAAACACTTAAAACAATGCACTCAACTTTAAACTTAAACTAAGCTTAACGTTGATGTAAATTGAATTATCACTTGTTTTTGCCTTTCTCTACTTTCACTCGCAGCTCTTTTCAATAAAAATGTATCCAGAGAACTTTGCTTTTGCCTGCCTTTCAAAATGCTTCGCAAATGTGACAAACAAGTGCCATTAAAAAGCGCTGAAGCACGGCCAGTTGCCACTTTTTCTGGGTGTTTCTTTTCAACGAAAACGGATGACTCTCGACCCTGCGCGCCAAGTAGCGGGATGCTCCGGAAACACGGCTCCGTATCTCGGATTTGGGCTCGTATCTCGAACGAAAATATGGCCCGAGCTCCGGCTCGTATCTCACAAAACTCGTATGTTAGGCTGCTCGTATCTCGAGGTACCACTGAATATATATATATATTGACCAGCCGTTGTGCGAAAACCACTTTGGCACTTCAAA
This sequence comes from Opsariichthys bidens, assembly GCA_037194245.1. NCBI lineage: Eukaryota > Metazoa > Chordata > Actinopteri > Cypriniformes > Xenocyprididae > Opsariichthys > Opsariichthys bidens. The sequence goes on from CM074308.1 coordinate 9,823,778, forward strand.
CGGTTCATAAAGAGATCGTAAAACTAATCCATATGCATTGAGCATTTTAGTACAAAATTTCTGAAGTTACACGATCACATTATAGGATGCACCGCTTTAATTCAGGTATAAACATTCATCAATTCGCACGTTAGTTGTGGTAAACGGAAGCTCACGCATGTTTGCTTGACGCGTGCGAGAGCCAATGAGGTTCATTCTCAGGTGTTGTGCAGGTTCGGTTGTGCTTTTGCACATGTTCGCTGATCAATGTTTATGTTTGCATCATAGTAATACTATATTTTATATATATATATATATATATATATATATATATATTATATATATATATATATAATATATATTATATATATATTTATATATGTATATATATATATATATATTATAATACTATATACTATACTAATAATATAACATTTCCTACAATTTATGTAGAATTTACTAAAATGTCCCTAAAATGGCTTCATTATTAGATGATTTCTCATAGATAATTTTGCATTTTGATTTTGGGGTGAAAACGGACATAAAATAGTGCAATATTCTTGATTTTCACTCTTCTCTGAAATGTGTCTGATGCATTGATTGTGTCTGTGTTTCTCAAAGGAAAAAAGAGAGGACTTGAAAAAGAAGAAAAGTTAAAGGTACGGACTCTCACTTTTGGCTGTATATTGCTGTCGGAAAAGCTCTAATGATGAAGGTTATTAGATTCGTGTCTGTACTGTGTGTGTTTTCCGCAGGCGGTGCGATCGTGCCCTGCGCCTTCCAGTTGGGAAAACAGTAATGGCTCTTGCAAAACCCCAGTGACAGTGAAGCAGGAGGAGGATTACTATGGCACAGGTAGGTGCAGTGAATATCCTGCTCCGCCCGGCACACCTGTGCTCCGGTCATGTGAGGTGATTCAGGCGGAACCTGTTCTCTAGAGCACAGCAAGAAAGGAGTTGGGATTTGAAAGCGTATCTGGTCTGTGGATCGTTTTTTTTATCTGTCCGTTCTCTCTCCGTCACTCATTTTGTTCCTCAGACTAAAGAGAATCTGATAGTCCAGTTATCGATTCTGTAATATTGAATTCAATTCAAGCAAATTACCTTTTTACTTTTAAATTTTTACTTAACTTCTATTCAAGTGAGAATTAAAAGTCACTCTTTTTAAAGAAAGAAACTTAATTTATTTCTGAAACTCTTGTGAATTGCTTGATGCCTATTTATTATTTTTATATAATACTATTTTATGTATCATTAGAATTTTTTAATGAATATTTCATTATTATTAAAATAATAATATCAAAATATTTGAATTTTTTTTTTAAATATATGAAAGTACAAAGAATTATTATTATTATTATTAAAATAATAAATATACATAAAGCAGTTCAAAAGTGTTTGGTTTCATGGTTATTAAAAGAAATATATAATATAATATAATATGAAATTTAAAACAACCCTGAAACACATTTTGAATGGCTTGATGTGTATATTTTTAATATTATTTTTATATTTATTATTGATGATAAATATATGAATAACTTTTTATATATTTATTAAATGTATGTATCAAATATTTTATTATTATTATTAAAATATTAATATCAAAATATTTGATTTTTTAATATATGAAACTACAAAGAATTATTATTATTATTATTATTATTATTATTATTAAAATAATAAATATACATAAAGCAGTTCAAAATTGTTTGGTTTCATGGTTATTTTAAGTTTTTCTTTAAAAGAAATATAATATAATATAATATAATATGAAATTTAAAACAACCCTGAAACACAACATTTTGAATGGCTTGATGTGTATATTTTTAATATTATTTTTATATTTATTATTGATGATAAATATAAGAATAACTTTTTATATATTTATTAAATGTATGTATCAAATATTTTATTATTATTATTATTATTAAAATATTAATATCAAAATATTTGATTTTTTTAATATATGAAAGTACAAAGAATTATTATTATTATTATTATTATTAAAATAATAAATATACATAAAGCAGCTCAAAAGTGTTTGGTTTCAGGGTTATTTTAAGTTTTTCTTTAAAAGAAATATATAATATAATATAATATAATATAATATAATATGAAATTTAAAACAACCCTGAAACACAACATTTTGAATGGCTTGATGTGTATATTTTTTTAAATATTATTTTTATATTTATTATTGATGATAAATATAAGAATAACTTTTTATATATTTATTAAATGTATGTATGAAAATATATTAATATTACTCTTACTATTGCAAATAAGTCTGTTGTTATTTGTTGTCTCTCAGGGTTATTTTAGAGACCTAAAAAAAGCATGACTTGTGGTTTGAGAGAATATGAAAGGCTCTTTGAAAACACAACAGCATTTTGTGCATTTTCCTCAGTCACCCAGAATGCTTCAGGTTTCTCTCTCAAGTCATAGTCACATACTCTATAAAACACATGCTGTTTGGCTTTCTCACACGTTTCTCCAAAATCAAACACCTTATAGACTCGAACTGCTTGTGCCACTGAGTTTGACCGGTCTAACAAAAGTCCAGCGGCCGTGTTTATAGTGCCTACACATGTAAACAGTGTCTCACAAATGCGGCGGTTTGCATTATTGAAGAGCTTTTTGATTTGCCTTTAGCATTGAAATTGAATGAACGGCTGCTGTTAAATGTAGAGAGTTTGTCATTTGCAGATTTGGGTTTTTTCTGGGTCATATTTCACCCCATAATCAAAGAGGAAACAAGGACATTCTGCTTACAAACAAAAACATTTTTTAGGATTATTTAGACCGATAATTTCGTACGAAATTCCCATTTTATATATTTTAAATCATCGTTTTAATCATTTTATTTAATTTTTTTTTTTTTAATATTGCTATTTAGGTTGAATTTGTTTTTGATTCAGTTCGTTGCCAAGGCAACAAATGTTCATTTTGCTACATTTTAACACACGTTTGTATTTGGAGGTGAAATATGACCCGAACAGGTTCATCACACGACACCTTTCATTCTGTCACGGACCTGTTTATCCAGATCTCCTCGTGACTGTGTTTGTTTATTCACGTCCGCCGTTCGCCTTCAAACTCAGTAAGGCACGCTATCGGGGTGAAAGGTGAGCTCCGTGCGTGTTTGTTGTGTAAGTCAGCGTCGATACGAGTGATACACGTCGAATTGGCAAAGCAAAACGAACAGCGACGTAATTCATTTACAAAAAACCTTTCAGCCGGTTCATTTGTTTTTAACCTCGTTTCCTCGGCATCATCTCATTATGGAGTCATGGGAAATAGAGTTCAGCGTCACGGACCGGAGATGACAAAAAACGACACGCGCTCACTTCCCACTTCACTGTTCTCCATATTCACTCTCTCTTCCCTCTCCTCCTTCCTCAGAGGCCGATGGGAGGAGCCCCGGAGACGACCACCTGATCATCAACGACCTGCCAGACGTGTGTCAGACCATCGAGGTGGTGACGGAAAACGATGAGCAGGCCGTGACTTCCAGCGACTACCCCTTACAGATCTCTCCCGTCTCCTCGTTTGGAGGTTGGTTGGACACACCTTCTCGCGTCCCTTTAGTATGGAAGCTCGTTTCCGCCACTGAATATTGCAAAAAAAGGGAATTGTGACTTTTTATCTCACAAGTCTGACTTTTTTGCCGCATTTTCAAGTTCTTTTCCCACAATTCTCACTTCAGATTTGAGAGATAAACTCAAGTTATCGAGTCAGAATTCCGAGAAAGTCAGAATTGCAAATTTATATCTTGCAAGTCCACATTGCGAGATACAAACTGGTTTATGAATCACACAACTTGCAATTCGGACCTCTTTTTCTCTCAACTGTGCATTCATATCCCACAATTCTGACTTTGTTTTTGCAATTGCAAATTAAAAAAGTCTGAGTTGTGAGATTATGATGTTGAAATGATTAGAAATAAAGTCTTAATGGCAAGATATAAACTCACAATTCTGACTTTTTTTGTGGATTTATGTCCCACAATTCTAACTTTTTTCCAAATATAACTCCAAATTGTGAAATATAAAGTAGGTTATATCCCATAATTCTGACTTTTTTTTGCAACTAGCAAAATATATACTTTTTTATATATTTTTATATATTATATTTTTATATTTATATATATATATATTTATATATATAATATTTCTATGTTTATATATATATATATTTATATATATAATATTTATATATTTATATATATATATTTTATATATAATATTTATATATATTTATATATATATATATATATATATATATATATATCATTAAATAAAGTGTTCATGTGGCCCACTTACAATCCTGTTAAATAATCGTGAAACAATATAGACGAAAATAATCGTGATTATGATTTTTGCCATAATCGAGCAGACCTACTTGAGTTTGTGCGCCAGCAAACAAGCATTAGAAATATTCCCAGATCAAGATTCATAAGCAAAATGACTTAAAATGAATTGAGTTTATGCGTAATATTTTCTGACCCCTTGTTTTAAGGCATAAACTCATTTTATTTTGATAAATATTTCAGAAAAAACGACTTAAAATGTAAAGTCACTGTACTTCTAAATTGTATAAGTAAACGTACATTGCTTTAAGATTTAAGATAAATATTTGTTCTGGAAAACAAGACCGAAACACTTATTCCAGATTAGACGTGGTTTTCTAGTAAATAAAGGAACTACACTGGGAAAAAAAAAAGTTAAATTCTTAAATATGTTTACTTGAGAAGCAAAAATATATATATATATATATATATCCATGCATTCTTGTTTACCAGAATTAAGTGAGTTTTGACTAAATATCTGCCAATGGAGTCAGAAAAATTGTTTTCCCTTTGAATTTTGAAGTTTATTCTTCTAACCTCATTGGCAGACGTTTGAAACATCACTTCATTATCTTCATATCTTACGTGATTTTGTTTCTCAAGTAAATGAATCTTGATTTTAACAGCGTATTTTTTGCTCGCCTCATTTGAGAAAAAGGTGTTCATTTTAAACCAGACGGTGAAAAGCGCTCTTAAAGCGTTTGACGTTCATCTTGAGTCACGGTTCGAGGGGTTGAGATGAGAGCTGGCCGTGTTGGTCAATGTCCATTCGAGGTCAGCCCCTCGTCTCAAGGACACGCCGTGTGTGTCAATCCAGCCGTACTTCTGCGCCGTCACAGAGTTAATGTGTAACGCTGAGGTGAGAACGCGCTCATCTGACCCACTTCATGCTGTTATGGACCAGATTTGCAAGTTAATTCACTTCGATGGCTAGACTTCACGTTTTGTGATAGTATTTGCTTGCGCAAAACCACAGCTGCATTTTAGTGTTATTTATACACTATTATTAAGGCCTTTGAATATCATTTTTATATTCTCAATTTCAATTTAAGTCGACATTTTATGTGCTTTGTCATCATGTATTTTTATTTCAATTCTAGTAATGTTAGTAAACTCAAAAAAAAACCATTTTTTTAAGATTCATTGCAATTTAATTAATAGTAAAATCCCATGAAGTTTGAATTGAATTGAATAATTCTTACCATATTTGTATTGAATATTATTAATTAAATCGCATAAATGTTAAAAAAAAAGCTTAATTTTAATTTTAGGCATTTTTTTTTTTTTTTTTATTGAAGTGTTTTAAAATATTTATTAGGGCCCAAGCCCTGTAAGGGCGAAGGCCCTATTGTTTTCCTAAGGATTATTCTTCTTCTTCTTCTTCTTTATTTTTTATTCAAGGTTTTTGGCACTTTTGGGGCCCTTAACATGCACGAAAACTCTTGAAACTTTGCACACGCATTGGAACCTGCAGCCTTTAGGGCGTCGCTTTTAGTTAGTATTATATTGAATAATCTGACTCAACTGACTGGTCAGTCTTCAACTGGAGACACTATTTAAATTCATTTTGCCCGCCGTGCCCAGTTGTCCTTAAACCACCGACGTGGGCCCGCACATCGCTGCTAGCAGCTATATATATTGTTTTGTTTGAGCTTTATTTCAGTGACCAGAAGTTTGACAGAATTTTTAGTTTTTAGTTAGTTTTAGTTGTAGTTGTCAATGACAGCACTGACGCGGTTGTCGTGTTGTTATTTGGTTTCAAATGCGTTGCTATGCATACATCATACATCTAATTGAATATATCATAAACTTCATTTTTAGGTGCAAGTAGGGGAAAATGTGAGATTAATTCATTTTTTTTAACAGAAGTTGTGCTCGTCTTCTCTATTGTGACGCATATCAGAGTGAAACGCTGATGTAGGCGGGGCTTGATTGTGTCTGTGTGGAATTGATTGGATGGTGGTGGTTTGCTATTGGTGGATCTCATGTGAGTGACAGGTAAGCCCCGCCCTCGTCATCACAGAAGAGAGATGTTCTGGATCTTGGGAAAAAAAATGGTCAGTTTTGATTTCATGGTGACTTTAATACTCTGGATTAGGAGTTTATTAAAATCCCTAACTGTAAAAATGAGTAATAGTTATAGCTATAACTGTTTCATGGCACAGAGAGAAGAAACCTTTCAGCATGAAACACTTCAAGATCCAATCTTACAGTCACAGCGTTTCCTCCTATAAGTGTTGCTGTTTTATTCTTTTCCCTATGGGAGCTAGTTAGGAGTAAGGAATGCAGATGACTTCCTGGAGAAGTTGAAAAATACTTTATTTTATCTGCGCCGAGCAGATGAACTCTGAGCGCTGATGCAATTGCGGGGCTCGGCTTATGAGAACGTGTTTTAGTGGCGTGAAATGCGCCGTACAGTACCGCTCGTCAGTGTGTTTGCACACGGACGGGAATGTTGACTCATGTCCTGTTGTTCCGTGTTTTCCCATCAACAATCCTTTTTTTCTCAGAAATGCCTGGGGCTGAAAGCGTGTGATTTTTACAGCATGAAGCATCTCGCTCTTGGAAAACACAATGCCAGACTTTTTTTTTTTTTTTTATTATTATTATTATTTCTCCTTATATTTTTGATTTTTGTCGTCCTTTATGTTATCCAGCATCCCTACCACCCTTGATGTGGAATCAAGAGGGCCTAAAATGTCTTTATTTTGGGTTTTCTGTGCGTTACTGTGCGCATGTTTAAGATGTGAACCAATCAGAGCTCGCTCAGCACAAATGAGAACAAAATATTCATTACTCTTCCCAGTCTGTCTCTGTTTCCGTCCCGTCTCCATGAAGCCCCGCCTTCTGAAAAGCTCCGTGTGTCGTGATTGGTCATTGGGGAAAAGCCTCGCCCCTTACCATAACCGCCAGTTTCATCACTCCACTAACTAACTCAAGCAGGCCCCGCCCCTTTATTCTGCGCATGAATTATTTAAATGAGGAAGAAAAGGTGTTCAGAAACAGTCATATAGAGAAGAACAGCAACATTACACACTTGAAGACATGATAAAAAGCATTTCCTGGCCCTGAGGATACTGGATCTCTCCGTCAGGTTTAATCGGTTAAAACTCTCGAACCTACAAGGGTTAAATATCCAAGCTGTACAAACGGTATTTTGTTTCATCCACCCACACTCAATAACCTGTCCGTCAGGATGAATCAGTCTGACCACTTTGCTTTCTCTCTCGTCTTCCAGCAGAGAGCGACACAGACAGCGCCAGCGAAGAAGACTCCAAAGAGGTATGAGCAAAACCCATCCAAACTATTTCCCTTTGAACAGGTTTAGACTGATAGAGTGATAGAGGCCAAAAGAAATAACTCAAAGAGGAGTGCGTTTAATGGGTGTGTGCAAGCCATTCCCACAATCCTTTTGTGCACCTGTTTGTTGGTGTAGTGGGTCAGGGGTGTGAGGAATTGTGGTTCTCCTGCAGACACTAAAAGTCAAAACATACTGTACGACAGCAGGGCTCCACTTTAACAAACGTCAAATGCGGGTGGATTTCAGCAGCGTCGTGGAACGCGCTTAAATTTTAATTTACATATAGCATAAATTTGGGCTGTGCAATTCATCGCAATCGCGATTTGAGCGCATGCGATTTCTAAATCGCACAAGTTTGCAATTTTATGTGTTCATTTCTTTATATTTTAATTGAGAATACTGCAACGTTACTGTGCGCATGTTTAAGATGTGAACCAATCAGAGCTCGATGAGAACAAAGCAAAGCGGGAGAACAGAAGAGGCAAACAAAAAATACGGATGCGGTTCAGAATAAAAAGAGAAATTCAACATCAGTCGTTTGAGATTCAAACGCTGGACAAAATATACCGACTCACACTTATTTCACACAAGTTTCTGAATGAGAAATGTAAGACGGCGTTGAATACGAGTTTAAGCAGGTGAAATAATCCTCATTTATTTGATGTTTCTGTTTTTAAGACACAGTTTTGTTCATCCAGCAGTTCATCTACTGTACAGTGTTTCTTCATTCACTGAAACACAGTTTTGAAGTTGATTTATTATGACTGGAACTTCAGGTTCGTTCACCTTCATTTATTTGATGTCGTGTGTTTTAAAGATTACAGTTTTGTTCATGAAGCTGTAAATACAGTTCCTTCATCGTGAAACATTTTGTTCTGCACTGAATACATTCAGAATGAAGCGTGTTTGAAAAAGCAAAAATTGCAAAATAAATCGCAATTGCAATATTCATAAAAAAAAAACGCAATGTGATTATTTTGTCCATGTTGCACAGCCCCGGCGTAAATATACATTTTTCAATTTTAGTCTTTTAAAAAAGGCAGTTTAGTGTCAAAAATACTGATTTTTCGATACTGAAAGATGTGAAACGCTTCTAATACTCATTTTGCGCAGAATAGATCCACGATAGCAGCCGCTCTCATCTCTCCGACACACGAACCGCTTCGTTCCATTTGCTCCGGATGAATATTGTTGGTGTTGCAAGGCTTGAATTTCGCCGCGTTATTTTACTCATTCCCGCAGATTTTGTTCTCACACACAAAATGCGCCGCATAAAGCGTCTCTCAGTACTAAAATGAGATCTTTTCCGCTGTTTATTGCGCTTAAACAGTCAAATACACACAAAATGCGCCACATAAAGCGTCTCTCAGTACTAAAATGAGATCTTTTCCGCTGTTTATCGCGCTTAAACAGTCAAATACACACAAAATGCGCCACATAAAGCGTCTCTCAGTACTAAAATGAGATCTTTTCCGCTGTTTATCGCGCTTAAACAGTCAAATACACACAAAATGCGCCGCATAAAGCGTCTCTCAGTACTAAAATGAGATCTTTTCTGCTGTTTATTGCGCTTAAACAGTCAAATACACACAAAATGCGCCGCATAAAGCGTCTCTCAGTACTAAAATGAGATCTTTTCCGCTGTTTATCGCGCTTAAACAGTCAAATACACACAAAATGCGCCACATAAAGCGTCTCTCAGTACTAAAATGAGATCTTTTCTGCTGTTTATCGCGCTTAAACAGTCAAATACACACAAAATGCGCCACATAAAGCGTCTCTCAGTACTAAAATGAGATCTTTTCCGCTGTTTATTATCGCGCTTAAACAGTCAAATACACACAAAATGCGCCACATAAAGCGTCTCTCAGTACTAAAATGAGATCTTTTCTGCTGTTTATCGCGCTTAAACAGTCAAATACACACAAAATGCGCCACATAAAGCGTCTCCCAGTACTAAAATGAGATCTTTTCCGCTGTTTATCGCGCTTAAACAGTCAAATACACACAAAATGCGCCACATAAAGCGTCTCTCAGTACTAAAATGAGATCTTTTCTGCTGTTTATTGCGCTTAAACAGTCAAATACACACAAAATGCGCCGCATAAAGCGTCTCTCAGTACTAAAATGAGATCTTTTCTGCTGTTTATCGCGCTTAAACAGTCAAATACACACAAAATGCGCCGCATAAAGCGTCTCCCAGTACTAAAATGAGATCTTTTCCGCTGTTTATCGCGCTTAAACAGTCAAATACACGCAAAATGCGCCGCATAAAGCGTCTCCCAGTACTAAAATGAGATCTTTTCCGCTGTTTATCGCGCTTAAACAGTCAAATACACACAAAATGCGCCTTATAAAGCGTCTCCCAGTACTAAAATGAGATCTTTTCCGCTGTTTATCGCGCTTAAACAGTCAAATACACACACAATAATGTCAAAATGTGAGTATTCACGTAAACACAGCTAGTGAACGTAAACAGTTGAGAAAGAAAACGCACGTGTAACAGTATCACGGATCCGCGCGTCAGCTCTTAAAGTGACGGTAGCCTAATAAACCTGCTGACAAATTATGAGATAATATTAAAAATATCTATATGGAAGTGTTTCCACATGCCATCGATATCAAAAAAGTAGATGCCGAGGTTTGTATGACGGTATACAAATCCTGATTTTATTTCACATTTCACTGAATATCCTTAAAGTCAGCGGAGGTTGTAGTCTTTTTTTTCTCTGTTGTGTCGTATATCAGAACAAATGTTGGGCGGGGCTTGATTTTGATTTTGATTTTCTGTGGGGAATTGAACTTCGCAAAGCCCCGCCCCCTTTAGTTACTGTTGCTATGTCCGCTCTCATGCCACACATCATGTTCTCACGCGGTGAAAAATACATCGAAATACATCGTATGAAACAGTTTCATATTTCAAATATTGTACGTTTAATCAATAAACAGCGTCTAGTGTGTGTTTAATCGCTGTCGCTCCTCCATCGTCTCTTCAGTTCATTTATAGCATCAAATAAACATGAACGAACATCAGAAGGAATGTTGTTTCAAGACGTGATTCAACTTCACCAACCGCTTTGACCGACAAAATGACGGATTACGATTGGTCAGATCGCCTGTCAATCAAACTGTTTCATGCTGTCTTTCAGTTCAACTGCTGTAAATGCAGCAGTTTGAGGAGGATCTTGCAGAGCAAGTAGTGTTTACATGTTTATATAGCTCTATCGTCCCTCGTGTGCTTAACAAACACACGTGTGCCAAAAATATGTGCGTAGAGGACGTTTCTGGCCTAACATGATCCAGAGTCTGTGAAAGGGGTTTTTTTTGTGGCCAGAGCAAGTTTTCACAGGCTGGAACTGGTTAAATTGATCAGACGCTGTCCGTGCTTGTTCAAATGTTTGCTCGGGCTTTTGCAGTTGTAAGATCACTGGAATTCGTCTGATAGAGTAACAAATCTCGCCTTTTGGCTTTTCGCAGGCGCTCTGTGAGCGAAGTCACAGCTGTACTTGAGTAAACCAGTCTTGGGGTCATTTCCTGAGTGTCCTGTTTTGTAATTAGTCTTGTACGAATGTGCCAGATCAGTATACTTCAACTCTACCGAACTATATAAATGGGTTTCGGTGCTTGCAAACAAAACGTAACCTTTTTTGATGCAGAAGACGGGTTATATTTTGCAAAAACAATGCATTTCCAAGCCAAATCTGAAATAATATGCGTAAGATACTTTATTAATGTATTTAGAAACTTACGCACAAAAACATTATGCGCACAGTAGTGGGTTTGTTTTTAATGACTATACAAGTTCAATTAAACCGGTAAAATAAGAAAAAATATTTTATAGCCTATATGTTTTAGGGAAGAACAAAACATTAAACTTGGTATTTATGTGACAATTATTTGACAAGAAAGTAAATGCAATAAAATGTATAGAAAAACAAAAAGCATGCAATGTTTCTATTTCTAGTTATTAATAGTTATTACTTTATTATTATACATTATTATGCAATTAACAACGGAGCATTATGCTTACAAAATCTTTAATAACATTTGAATAAATCCTGTTTTGGCCACTTTTTGGGCTCAAATAAAGATGCAGTTAAGGGAAGGGATGTCCTTATTGCGTTCAATTGAACAAAAGTGACACATATTTTGATCTGTTTTTAAATGCGCACAGTAAGAGTGGAATATAGAGGTGATCAAAGTTACCGACGAAACGATTTTGAAGGATTTTAAAATGCCTGGTCTTGTGATTTAATGTTTCACGCCTGAAAGACTGTGGCTTTTTCTAGTTCCCGTTTGCAAGTGCACAGTATCTGTCCACACATGCAAGTTCCAGTGTGCATCTGGGTGAATGTTACATGGTAGAAACGCTCAACCCCCTGTTTTCGGTTCCTGTGCCTCAGAACTCTGATGCAAACCGGGAGGAAGAGAAAGAGCGAGCCGTGACGTGACGCTTCTCACCGATTCCGGCAAAAGATAGAATCTCTGATTCACCGACTGTCGTCAGCTTTCACAAGCCCATTAAAATGTCACGTAGGCTTGGAGGGAGGGGATTTTTGCTTCACCTGCAAAAGCACAAACTTCACAGCGCGATAAAGCAACCACAAAACTGTGAAAACACAAACATTTGGACGCACTTTTTTTTTTTAGTGCACTAGACATCTAAAAAAAGCATCAAAACATATTTAGAAATTGATAAAAGAGAGAATCATTTACTTATATTTACTGTATATTGTCTTTTATAAAGAATAACTAAGTGTTTATTGTGTTTTAAATACTGTTTTTTGATCAATTTTAATATATATGTAAATATAAATAAAAACAAATGATACACTAAATGATACAAATTGACTTAAATATATAAAGACAATATGAATAAGTAAATTACAATAGATTGAGATAGATTATATATGTATATTCATTCATGTATACAAATATAATCTAATTATATAAATATATATATAGTCATTTTTAGTTAATTTATTTGTGATTTTTTACATTTATTTATAAAATAAATAAAAGTAATAATATAAAATCATTCATATATATATATATATATTTACTTTCATTTGTGCATTTGTATATTATGTATATAAAATATTAATATTTTAAATGATTTTATTATTATTATTATTAATGTTATTTGTTTCTTAAATAAATGGAAAAAACTAAAAATATTAACTAAAAATGATCATATTATATATATATATATATATGATGATTTTAGGTATTTTTTATTAAATAAAATGAATAATAATAAAATTCATATAAATGATCATTTTATATATATATATATATATTATAATTTTTAGTTAATTGTTTTTTTTCCATTTATTTATGAAATAATTAACATTAATAATAATAATAAATCATTTAAAATATTTATATTTTATATATATAATATACAAATGCACATATTAAAGTAAATATTAAATATATATATATATATGGATTCATATTTTTAATAATTTTATTTATAATTATTTCATAAATAAATGGAAACAATTATAAATAAATTAACTAAAAATTATAATATATGTATGTATATATATATATATATAACCAAAATAACAGCTGTTTTTATTAATACCTCAACAACAATTTTAGTGCTTTATTGAATGCTTCAGGTCACCTAAGTGTAACTTAATGTTTGACATGGAGAACTTTTAAGCTGTACTTGAAGATCTTTTGTCCCCGATTTTCATCTTTTTTGTAGTTTTTGTGATGAATGTTCCCTCACGTGGCGTCAGGAAGTCCGCAGATCCTGCAGTCTGATGATAGCCGTCCGTCGTCGTAATTCTGTCAGTAAAAACAATAGAAGCTATAAATAGACTTTGATTTGACGTGCCGTTAGAAAGACGTGCCAGCCGTCGGTCTGAACCCGAGCGTCACACGGGCCGTTTCTAGAGAGAACAATCGACGGCGCGCAGTTGCCTGTCAGAGAGGAAATGTGACTGATGGTGGTGAGCAGAGCCACGGTGTGCGGTGTGATCGTAATCTGAACAGAAGGAAGTGAATGTGTTTTATGACAAGGCCTCAGGTTGTAATTCATGAAAATATACTGATATTTCCTGGTTAGAATATTGACAGACTGTAGATGCAAATCATGACACTAACCATGACAGAAATATATTTATTTGACATCTCCCTTTAGATTTTTAGTGATCATTTAAATTGCGTGTTCAAAATTCTCTGATGTCGGTTGATGGTCACGTGACCTTAAAAAGAAAAGAAATCATCACGATCAAAATTTTCATGAGCTCTACACGTTTATATTATATAAATAAACATCTTACACTGAATATACGAAGATGCGAACACACGAACTTCACGATCTCCAGAGCCGCTTCACCAATTCATTTGAGAAAAATTACTGACAAATACACGGAAACTGTAACCGAGAACTTCACGACAAACTTTGAAAATAAAAGAAATATATCACGAGTGTTTGCTGAAATGTACTTAAAGTAATAATATTTTATGGGACTCTAAATGAAAAGGGAGCGAAAAGTCATTAAAAGGTAGTTTGTATGTTTACATTCATTCTCAAGAACTAAAAAATATTGTTAAAATTTTTTTAAAAATATATTAAAAAATTGGAAACATTTCCTTCCCCATATGATATGGAAAAAAATATTTATTTTTGCCATATCGCCCAGCCGTAAACATAAAGTTTTTAATCTTTTTTTAGTAAGTGTTTTATTTTTTAATTATTCATTTCTTTAAGTAAAGAAAAAAGTCAAATAAAAGTCAAATGCAAAGTAACATTTTGCTATAATAAATAAAGATACATCAATTTAAAAAAAAACGTAAATTTTTTTTATTAACATAAATAAATAAAAATGGTTAAAATAAATAATGATAAAATAAGAAAAATTTGTTGATTTGAAATAAACGTAAATAAATAATAAAATGAATAATGTTACGTAACAGAAACTAAATAATCTTCCAAATTAATATTTCATACATATAATATACATTTTTCCACAGTATTAATTTGCATGTAAAATAAATAAATAAATAAATAAAAATGACTAAAATAAATAATGATAAAATAAGAAAAATTTGTTGATTTGAAATAAACGTAAATAAATAATAAAATGAATAATGTTACGTAACAGAAACTAAATAATCTTCCAAATTAATATTTCATACATATAATATACATTTTTCACAGTATTAATTTGCATGTAAAATAAATAAATAAATAAATAAAAATGACTAAAATAAATAATGATAAAATAAGAAAAATTTGTTGATTTGAAATAAACATAAATAAATAATAAAATGAACAATGTTACGTAACAGAAACTAAATAATCTTCCAATTTAATATTTCATACATATAATATACATTTTTCCACAGTATTAATTTGCATGTAAAATAAATAAATAAATAAATAAAAATGACTAAAATAAATAATGATAAAATAAGAAAAATTTGTTGATTTGAAATAAACGTAAATAAATAATAAAATGAATAATGTTATGTAACAGAAACTAAATAATCTTCCAAATTAATATTTCATACATATAATATACATTTTTCACAGTATTAATTTGCATGTAAAATAAAGAAATAAAGAAATAAAAATGACTAAAATAAATAATGATAAAATAAGAAAAATTTGTTGATTTGAAATAAACATAAATAAATAATAAAATGAACAATGTTACGTAACAGAAACTAAATAATCTTCCAATTTAATATTTCATACATATACATTTTTCCACAGTATTAATTTGCATGTAAAATAAAGAAATAAGACAGGCTTCCTATTTGGAGGTGTAAAAGTGGTGCATTTCAGACGAGTATTTGCTGTTTCTTCGTGTGATAATCACTGTGGCTTCGTTTTGTCCTGCAGCGTATTCAAGCCGCACTATTCGGACTGGAAGACAAGAAGATGCGGATGCCCCTGCCGAGCATGTCGTCTTTCATCTCCCCCGACAAGCCCAACTTCAAGATAACCACTGTCCGAGACTCCGCCCCCTTTCCCAGTGGGACGCCCTGGAACATGCTCAACGCCCCTTTCCCCTCGTCCCCCCTCACCCCCGGACCCTCGGGCCAGCCGGCGGTCCACGAGAACCGGGCCAGCGTCATCATGAAAACCTCAGACGTGTCCAAATCCTCCGTCAAGAGCTGCTGATGGCGACGCCAGGTGTGGAGACGTGGAGAACACTACCATCGCCGCCTTCGATTAAGGACCTACGAGCTCACGGGACAGACACGGACCATCCCAGGGGAGGCGATCCCGATCCCCCTAGACAGGACGTGACCCGTGAGCTTGAATTCAGGGAGATTTTGAGCGTACGCAAGCCATTCTGAGTGTGTATATAGCAGGAATCGTCGCCTAATTGCCTTTAGTCGCCCGAGCACCTTATGGATGAGCAGTAATCAGTGACTTCTGTCGCTCGCAATCAAGGATAGACGTTTTTTTTTTTTTACGAGCCTGGTCCAGAAAAAGCGGATGCAGCATAATCTTAACTTATCTTCAGACCTTCGTTGTGTGCGAATATATTTTTATACCTTTATGCAATGGATATAGTACATTATAGGCCCTGTGATGTAAGAAATCCTGTGTGAATTTGTGGTTTTTATGACAAAGCACTTGTTTTTATGATTTTTTTTTGTTTTTAAAAAAAAAAAAAAGAGATAAATGTAACCTTTAATGAACGTGTCTCTCTCTCTCTACTGTATGTGAACGTCAAGATGTACATGTCCTGCTTGTCTTCGTGTCTACGGCTGTGTATTCAAGTCCCAGATAATGTGTGTGTGTGATCTTTATACATACAAGGGCTTCTGTAATGATTCTGGTGTATAAATATCATGTGATTATAAGAATAAATGACAGACTTACAGTGTTTAGGTCTGATTTGGGTTGTGTGTTGTCACCCGTACTGGTGAAATGGATTTCCCGTGGCTCTTTTACTCATAATCCGCTTTTGCAATTGAATTCTTTTCTCTATCTCTCTTTTTTCGGACTAAAAAAAACCTGTGGGAAAAAGTCGCACCATTGCATGGGAAAACCCCGGACTTGTCAACACGCAGAGACTGTAAAAAAAAAAAAAAGAGCGATCGAATAGACGGAGATGGTGAAGTGACGGGATGAAACTGACTTATACGCTTCTCAAACAAGAACAAATGTTGGGCGGGGCTTGATTTTGTCTGTGGCGAATTGATTGGCTGGTTGGGTGGGTGTGTTTTACTATAAGTGTTACACCCGATTCTGTGACCGCAGAGGGCGTGGCTATCCTTGTGCTGCGTCATATATGCAAATCGCGTAAAAATCGGCCAGGATTTCGAGCCAGGATACGTGAGTATTGCTCATGATTTCTCTTTTAGATAAATAAGATATGTAAATATCCAAACAAGACCATTTTCATGTCTAATGTGAGTTTTATTTGTTCTGTTAATAAACAGAGTGGACAGTATTATATTATTACAGCATGACGTCACAGTTCCGCCTCCCTATTGGTGGATCTCGTGTGAGTGACAGGTCGCCCCGCCCTCATCTTTAGAGAAGAGAAGAGATGTCGCAGCAAAAAGGAGGGGAAGTTGTTTCAATTCAAGATTACGAGCCACGTGAAACAGACAAACAAACAAATAAAATAATGTTGTGCACCTGTGACCAATTTAACATTCCATAAAACAGCTGTTATAATTCTGATTTCCTGCATGCAGTGTATCAGGTTAGTATTTACTCTGCATCAACTCTTATGATGAACCATGACCTGGGCTGGGTGTGTTACTTTTAAAATGTGTTTCACTACAGATTACAAAATACATGCTTTAAAAGGTAATTAGTAACGCGTTTCGTTACATTACTCAAGTTTAGTCACTTCATCTGAATACTTTAGAATACTTTAGAATACTAATAAGTGTGGAACAAACACAAAAAAGGTCATTGTGGGTTTTTATCTCACGTTTTGCTCAGAATTGTGTTGATGTAAAGTTGCAATTGTGAGTTTAAAGTCAGAATTATGAGATATAAACTCACAATATTGAGAAAAGTCAGAATTATGAGATATAAACTCGCAATATTGAGAAAAGTCAGAATTATGAGATATAAACTCACAATATTGAGAAAAGTCAGAATTATGAGATATAAACTCACAATATTGAGAAAAGTCAGAATTATGAGATATAAACTCACAATATTGAGAAAAGTCAGAATTATGAGATATAAACTGACAATATTGAGAAAAGTCAGAATTATGAGATATAAACTCACAATATTGAGAAAAGTCAGAATTATGAGATATAAACTGACAATATTGAGAAAAGTCAGAATTATGAGATATAAACTCACAATATTGAGAAAAGTCAGAATTATGAGATATAAACTGACAATATTGAGAAAAGTCAGAATTATGAGATATATAAGAAAAGTCAGATTTTCAAGTTGAGATACAAACTTGCAATTGCAAGAAAAAAGTCAGTATTGCAAGTTTTCATCATGCAATTCTGAGTGTATAACTTGCAATTATGAATTCATATCTCCCAATTCTGATTGAACGCAGTTGTGAGCTTAAAAAAATAAAGTCAGAATTGTGAGATTCAAACTCGCAATTACCATTTCTTACAATTACAAGGGACTCAAACAACTGTCGCAAAACATGAAAACAGTCGTGGATCATCCAGTAATGTTTAAATGACATTAAAACTCAAAGTAATCACTTTGGTAATCTAAAACACTTTTCAGATGGAACTGGAATCTGATTACCACCCATTTAACATGAAACACAGTCACTCAAATGTTGTATTTCAAATACGTCACTAAGTTACTCCCCAACCCTGACCATGACTAGTCACTACAGTCTAAAACTCACTCTCAGATCTGTCATTAACATGCAAATACCCGTGTGCCAAGTCAGTTCACTTTTTGTACTGTACAGTAAAAATGTGCATGTTTAGATAATGCACTGGACATTGCATTGCACAAGCTTTTATAGATTTGTATTCATTTTAATCTGATGAGTCTCTATGACACGGATCTCTCTTTCAGTGCAAATCTTTAGGCTTTTTAACCTATGCAAAAATCATAATCATTAAACAGCAACAGCGCAGCTCTATTTAGATCACAGACAGACATATGATTTGAGAAAACAAGCCAAAGCATGAACCACATTTGTTTTTTAACACAGTAATAATTTCTCTTCAGTAACTGATGAATGAATGTGTTGTAATGACTCTTATTTTGCATGTTTTAAGCTTTAACACACCGTTCAATGAGGGCATAAAGTTGAGGTTATTGCACCACCTAGTGGCGGAGTAAACACACTGCAGTTACTATTTCTGCTTTATTCGTTTCCAGACACAAGAGGGCAGTACAGATCAGCTGTTGAATGGACTACTGGAGCACAACTTTTCAGTAAGCAATTTTTTTTGTGCACAATGCTCAGCTAAACAGTAGAAATGAGGTGACAGGATGTCAGTTCATGCCCAAGTCCGCTACCTTTGAAACTTTTAAGGAATTTGCATGTTAATTAATCCTTGATTGGCAAGCAGATTTGGCTCGTTGGGAATAATGAAGGGGTTAAGAATCCCCTAAACTCGCTTAACCCTTCAGTGCTGCTCGTGCATTAAATTAATGTATTATAGTTTAGTGTGATAATATTTTTTTAATTCGACATTTTGTATTTCTAGGGGGTTCTATGGTACTAAATTATATAATTATGATCCGTTTATTACCTGTAAGCCGTTTGATCAGAAACAACATCCGCAGAGTTTTACAGAGATCGGACTACAACAAACGGCTGGTCGGAACTACAACGAGCTCCTTCCTGGGTTGGTGACATCACTAACCCTAACATTTACATAAACTCCGCCCCCGAGAACACTCAACAAAGGGGGCGGGGCCATGTTGGGCCGCTTTAGAGTTGTTGTAGTCGAGTGTTGCTCATTTTACGCTGGACCGCTTCACAAACGAGGGTCGATTCAAGCAAAAAAGATGATGCTAGTGACGAGTGGATCAACTCCACATCGATTTATCCACGTCTTCCCGAGTCTCTCCATCCGTTTGAACACTTTCCTCATTTTGTCTGCGTGAGATTCTCCAGCTTTGTTGTTGTTGAGCTGTTGAAGCTCCGCCCTCTTCTGGAGCAGCAGCTCATTTGCATTTAAAGGGACGCACACAAACAGTGTGTTTTTGCGTAAGCCTAAAATAGAGGCAGATTTGACAAGCGATAATAAATGATCTTGAGCTGAAACTTCACTGGAGACTCCAGAGACTGATTTTACATCTTGTGAAATCGGGGCATAATAGGTCACCTTTAAAAATTTAGGCAAAAAAAAAGTTATGGAAGTTTATTATGAAAAATGCATAAAAATACTTTCATGAAATATATATTTTCCAAAACATGTTTTGCTCTAAAACTATGAGGAAATCAAAGCCATGAATCTAAACAAATTGACCACCAAATTTGAGGTTGATGTCTAAAAAAAAATGAGCGTTTTTTGGGTTTCCGCTAGATGAAATTTAACCGCGAACAATACAAATGTGACTCGTTTTTTCAGGAACATTTAACCTTTTTGAATCGTGTTCCTCATTTCATTTATTTTTTGTGTGTGTGTCTCTCTGTGTGTGTGTATGTCTCTCTGTGTGTGTGTGTGTGTGTGTGTGTCTCTCTGTGTGTGTGTGTGTGTGCGTGTGCGTGTGCATGTGTGTCTCTCTCTGTGTGTGTATGTGTCTCTGTGTCTGTGTGTGTGTATGTATGTGTGTGTGTGTGTGTGTGTGTGTGCGTGTGCGTGCGTGCGTGTGTGTGTGTGTGTCTCTCTCTGTGTGTGTACGTGTCTGTGTGTGTGTGTGTCTCTGTGTGTGTGTGTGTCTCTGTGTGTGTGTGTGCGTGTGCATGTGTGTGTGTGTGTCTCTGTGTGTGTATGTGTCTCTGTGTGTGTGTGTGTCTCTCTGTGTGTGTATGTGTCTCTGTGCATGTGTGTGTGTGTGTGTGTGTGTGCGTGTGCCTCTCTCTGTGCGTGTATGTGTCTCTCGTGTGTGTGTGCGTGTGCATGTGTGTGTGTCTGTGTGTGTGTGTGTGTGTGTGTGTGTGTGTGTCCACACGCCAAGTGCCAAAAACCATTACCATGTTTCACAGTAAAAAATTCTAAAAATTCAAAAGTGTTACATTTTTCAGTCAAACAGAAATGACCAAACCCAAGAGCAGCGAAGGGTTAAATCGTATGGTTTAGTAGTATCTAAACAGTCAGCATGTCGTGTCCATCATGCAGTGGAGCCGGACTCTCGCGCACACGCCCACCGGCTCGGAGTTCTTCATGAATCAGCAGCAGGAGTCACTTCAGTTCGGCTCTCTGCAGCGGAGCATCATGAACATCCGCGTCGTGTTTATTCTCCTTCTGTCTCGATGCTGCGACGCAAACCGCAAACTCCTGGTGTTCCTGATCGACGGCTTCCGTTATGATTACATGGACGACTTACAAAACCTCGCCGGATTTAGAGAGATCGTGGAAAAGGGTGTGAAAGCGGATTACCTGACTCCAGATTTCCCCAGTCTGTCCTATCCAAACTACTACTCCCTAATGACCGGTGAGTCTTACCAACTTTCTATCTTCTTTTTCTAACAAAAGCAATCCTACTTGAAAGAATAACACAGTTCTTGAAATGAAAAGTCACTGTGTTACACTTGTGCTGCGGATCTTTTTGATCAGGAGGTTTTGCCTTTATAATGCGGTAAGATGAGTTGTAGGCAGGGTTGGGGAGTAATTTAGTGACGTATTTAAAATACAACATGTGTTTCATTTTAAATGGGTGGTAATCAGATTCCAGTTCCATGTGAAAAGTGTTTTAGATTACCAAAGTGATTACTTTGAGTTTTAATGTCATTTAAACAGCGATTGGTGATTCTCTGACTCTGACCGTCTGAAAAAGACGAGTTCAGTTTCATGTTTTCCACTGTTTTCATGTTTTGAGAGTCATTTTATTATTCACTCGTCACTGTGACTTTTTCTCACAATCGTGAGTTTGTGTTTCACAATGCTGACTTCTTTTACTCACAATTGGGAGATATAAACTTGCAATACTGACTTTTTTTCTTGCAATTGTGAATTTAGTGTGAGTTTATATCTCATAATTCTGACTTTTCTCAATATTGTGAGTTTATATCTCATAATTCTGACTTTTCTCAATATTGTGAGTTTATATCTCATAATTCTGACTTTTCTCAATATTGTCAGTTTATATCTCATAATTCTGACTTTTCTCAATATTGTGAGTTTATATCTCATAATTCTGACTTTATAATCACAATTGCAACTTTATATCACTCAATTCTGAGGGAAAAAGTCAGAATTGTGAGATAAAAACTCTCAATGATCTTTTGTGTGTTTGTTTCACATTTATTAGTATTCCAAAGTATTCTAAAGTATTTAGATGAAGTGACTAAACTTGAGTAATGTAACGAAATATGTTACAAATGACTTTTTATAGCATGTATTTTGTAATCTGTAGTGAAATACATTTTATAAGTAACACACTCACCCCTGGTTGTGTAGTGGGGTGTGAGAGATACACACACACACACACACACACACTCACTGTTTGTGGTTACACTTTTGCAGGGCTTTAATGCATTCCTTAAGTGAGATTTTACTGCACACTTCTTTCCAAAAGCGCTCAGAAAGAGAGTAAAGGTCAAGTCAAGTCAAGTCATCTTTATTTATATAGCGCTTTTTACAATGCAAATTGTGGCAAAGCAGCTTTACATTAATAAGAAAATGGTGTCATTGTGCAGCTTATTCTATATATTATTGATTCATTCCTTTGCAAATATCAGTAGTTATTAGTCTAGTTCATTTATGTATATCAGCACTGCAGAAAACAGTGACGTAATCGTCCGGCTCGGCTCAGTTTGTATACAACGGCGCCAATGCAGGCATATCAAAAACACTGCTGAATATCAAGCAAGTGTCCCCAACTTAAGCAAGCCAAAGGAACCAAAACTCCAACAAATGGAGAAAAAAACCTCGGGAGAAACCAGGCTTAGTCTCCTCTGGCCAACAGTAAACACTTGTCCGATACTCAGGCAGAGTTACGGGTCATTAAACCGTTTTGGAATCGCAACAGTCAAAATATTTAATCTAGTTTAAGATCTTTTTGATCACGCCGGTATGGGACGGTTTGTTGGGATATGTGCCACTGGCTGATGAGTCGGTAAGGTCGTTAAAGAGACTCTTACTGTAGAACAATAGAGATCTGTTGATGAGATCTGCTCGCTCATTACTGTCTGAATGCGCTCATTGATGACAGGAGCCGGTCCTCCTCCTCTCCACAGCAGAAAAACAGCTCGCTCTCGCTGAGATTTATTCAGAACAGGTGGAAATATCGAAGCAAAGTATTTTAATATTTAAAATAATTCATTGTTAAAACAGATGTTGTCTTTTTTTGTATTATTTGACTTGCATATAATCTCATTTTTTGTTATACATCAGTATAGATTTGATGCATTACGAACTAAATATTTCTTAGACTACAGTAGCATAAGAATATTTAATAACACCACTTCTAGATTTTATTCATCACTGTCGGAAAGGATATGTAAATATCTGAAGGAAGTATTTTCATATTGAATAGCTATTAATTGTTTAGAAATATATTCTATTCTTGTTTAAGTTTTTAATTTATTTTGACGTGTATATATATATATATATATATATATATTACTTAGAATGCAGTAACAATGAAACCATAAGAATTATGAATATTTAATTCTAAATATTATTTATTATAATATATAATAATAATAAAAATATAATATATTAATATTATTAAAATATACTTGCAGTATACTAATATTTTCATATTTAAAAGACATTTTTTTATTATTATAATTTTTTTACATATTTCTATTATAGATTTTATAAGTGCTCATTTTGTTTGTGCTTTTGATACATCAAAAATATTTTTTAGACTACAACCATAATAAAAATATTATGAATGCTTAATAATAAACTGGTATCAAGCGTAAAATCAATGCTAAATGTTAATATTAATCTAAATGTATTTTTCATCTTTATTTATGAATTTTCGTATTTAAATAAATTAATATCTGAATATTAAAAAAGCGTGTGTGTTGTCAGTCATTTATTTTTGATTTGTTACATTTCTCAGGAAAGATTCAAATTAAATTAGAAATGTATTCCGTATATCCATGTCAAAAAGGGGGGAAAATATCTGCAATCAATTAATTTGTGAAGGAAACTGAACTTCTAATCCATTTTGCACAAGCATATTTGTTCACGATGGTGTGTGTTTGTCTGAGCGCCACAGGGTTGCCAAATCCACAGTTTTCCCACGGAATCCAACATCCGGTTTGGATTAACATCGCTCCGTTATTTCCGGTTCTATATATTTTCAGTGTGCGGTCATCACCTAGACGACTAAACTCCTCTTCAAATGCTTTCAAAAGACGGGAGAAGATGTATTTATTTATTCGTATTACAATATATTAGTCTATTCTGCGTCATTGACAATCACTTCACGATGTAATAGTGTCTTTGCATTACTCTTTATGATTAATTTCATATTTAACACCATCAAATTTCTTTAAGGCATTGGAATAAGAGCACCACACTTTTACTACAGTAAAACCATTTCGTAAGGGTGTTTATCGGTCAAATTCGTGTGAAAATGCAAGTTCAACAAGTATGATCAGTAGAGAAAAACACTGTTAACGAGAAGACGAAATCATTCAAAATGCGCATTTCAAGTATATTTGTCAACATTTCAGCAGGTTGAAGATCATTTCTGTTAATGCAGAGAATAAGTAAGTAAGTAAAACCTTTATTTGTCCCGCAGTGGGGAAATTGCATTTAGCAACAGCAGGGGCACATGGTAAAAAGTAGCACACACTAATATAAAAACAGAAAACTAAATAAATGCACAAAATAAATATTGCACGTTGGAAAACTGTAAAGTGAAATGGCTCAATATCTGTGCAAAATGATGCAAAAGTGAAAAAAAAATATCGAAATGCTGTCTTCCAGTATATAATCTCATACTGTGTGTGAAAAAAGTGTCTCTAGTTGAATTTAGGGTGAATTGATGCATTAGCAGGTAAAAAAAATGCCACCGTTAAAGTGGTTAAAAAAAATAAATGAACCCTATGAACGCCAGGTCTGCGTTTTTTCACCCTTTCAATAATCGCAAAGCGCTTTGTTACTTCTGATAAGCGATAAACTTTCAAATTCAGTCCGATAAATGGCATTTTGCCGCTCTTGAATGTGACGTGATGTGTCTTCCACTTTATTACAAGTTATAGCATGAAAAAAGAAAGATGTTCAATTAGTATTTCAACCGCAGAGAGTCGTCAAAACAGTGTCTCATAACGTTGCATTTTCCTCAGAAAAGTTATACAATGGTTGTTAGTTAGCTCTAAAATGTATATGAAAAAGTTATGGGGCCGGTTTTATTATGCAGACCTGGCAACCCGGCCAACAAAGGCCCTGCGGCGCTGAGCTCCAGCACACGCTCTTTGACGCTTCAACGCTTTGCTGATGGCAGTTGTTTTGTTTGGGCACATTCCCCTCGCCACAAAGCTTCAGAAGATAGTCCGCCCTGACGACTGGGCTCGAGCTTTCACAAAGAAATCAAACAATGAGAGCGAACACCAGACCCGATCACAGCGCAATGAATCTGTCTTGGGTTCACATTAAACAAGTGCGATTTAATTTGAAAGAAATTAATAATTTTGTTCGGCAAGGACGCATTAAACTGAGTGTTAATGTAAAGATTTCTATTTTTAAATAAAGAATCGGACAAAAATATGAAACTAGTTTTTCGAGCATCAAATGATTTCTGAAGGGTCATGTGACTCTGGAGTAATGATGCTGAAAATTCAGCTTTAATCGCTGGATATAAATTATAGTTTACTACATATTCACATTGAAAACAGATGATTTACATTAGAATAATATTTCACTATTTTTAATCAAATAAATGATGTGCTTTTGCATTTTATGTTCATCTAAGAAAAAAGTTTCCATCATATCAGAATGATTTCTGAAGGGTCATGTGACACTGGAGTGATGATGCTGGAAATTCCGCTTTGATCACTGGATATAAATTATATTTTACTACATATTCACAGGGAAAACTGATGATTTACATTAGAATAATATTTCACTATTTTTAATCAAATAAATGATGTGCTTTTGCATTTTCTGTTCATTTAAGATTTTTTTTTTCCATCAAATCATCACATCAGAATGATTTCTGAAAGGATCATGTGACACTAGAGTGATGATGCTGGAAATTCAGCTTTGATCACTGGATATAAATTATATTTTACTACATATTCACAGGGAAAACAGCTATTCTACATTGTAAAAATATTTCACAATTTTTACTGTATTTGTGATCACATAAATGCAGTCTTGGTGAGCAGAATAGACTTCATTATTCCTTTTTAAACGAACATGAACTACTTGCACAGCATCATAAAATATTTGTGATTTATTAATAAAAAGTGCTATCAGAAGTTCTTTGGTGGTTGGACGGCCAAAGGTTCGTGACGTGCTGATTGTTTTACGGCCGGTTCGGTGTTATTACAGAAGTGCGTTTGTTTGTTTAATGTTTGCTTTTCTTGGAAGCGCTGACCCTGCTCTTTGCACCATGAGCGTCTGTAAAGTCAGCGCTTTAAATGTCTTCAGTTTAAAATTGAGATTAATCATTGGTTAGTTGTGCGCGGGCAGTCAAGGATCGTCAGCACCATTAACATCTCATTTAAAATTAAATTACAAATTAATATTTGCGTTAAAATCAAAGCTTGCTATGCGGTTTGCTAGAGTGTTTTGGGTGATGTTGTCTCTCTTTAAGTATATGTTTATGGATTTTTTTTGTCATTTTTAATCAGATCTCTTAAAGGTGACCTATTTTCACAAGTATCTGGTGTCCCCAGAATGTGTCTGTGAAGTTTAATCTACAGATATAGGGATTAAAAATGAAGGTTTCAAAAGAAAAGTGTATTAAGAATGCGAATCCTGAAGGATATTAAGATATCTTGAATACTTTTAGAGTTGCATGCATGTAAACTTTGGAAGAGGAATATTTATGTCATGCATTCGAGCTGATAGAAAAATGAGATGCATTTCTAGTTTCAACATTACTTGTTCTTCAGATATTCCTTTATTTAAAAGAAAAAAGTGTGCAAGTGGCACACTTTTGGTTTTTGACCACTGAATATGTGAACAATTTCCTCATGGAGCCGCATTAAGATCTCCATATCTTGGGGATTGAACCACCGAGGACCTTTAAAATGAAGATACCAAAAGAAAAGTGTATTAAGAATGAGAATCCTGAAGGATATTAAGATATCTTGAATACTTTTAGAGTTGCAGACATGTAAACTTTGGAAGAGGAATATTTATGGCACATGCATTTGAACGGACAATTGACTCATGGAGCCGAATTAAGATCTCCATATCTCTGGGATTGAACCACCGAGGACCTTTAAAATGAAGATACGAAAAGGAAAGTTTGTTGAGAACCAGAATCTAAAAGTATATTAAAATATCTTTAATATTTCTTGAGTTACAGGGTTGTAGACTTGAGGCAAAAACACAAGAAGTGCCATTTTTTCCATTTTCGAACGGTCACCGTTGGCATATAATGACACAAAGATTGATAAAGTCAGCAGATTTCACTAATAGATCTACCAATCTCTGTGTGAAAATAAAATAATGAAGTTGCCTTCTTTCTAAAGTCATTTTTACACTCCTGTAATTTGGCTCCAGATCTCAGGCGAAAATGGTCATTCTGACCCTCCTCTACAAAACAGTATATATATTATCCTTATTAAATATTCATCTGTGACATTTATTATTCCGGCTTTCATCACTATTAATGTTTGTTTCTACACAAAAAATATTAACAAAATCAAAAATTTGAGCTGAAATTGGTTGATCTGACAGAATGACCCTTCAGTTCAGTGTAGTTTCTCTTCAGTCTAAGCTTCTCCATCTCATCTCAGCTGAGATATGTTTGTGTTTCTACAGAAAAAAATATTGACAAATCAAAAGTTTGATCTGGGGATTGAGTTGACATGGAAATGACTCCAGCTTATAAGTCTGTGAATTGGGACACTAATATCCATCGGGACCTCAGAGGAGTGCCGTAAATACTCACAAAGTCATTTTTCATTCCCAGGACGATACTGTGAGGTGCACCAGATGACCGGGAATTACATGTGGGATACGGACACCATGAAGGAATTTTTGATTGGAACCAATCCAGACAGCCGTCTACCCCTGTGGTGGGACGGATCGGAGCCGCTGTGGGTCACCATGCAGAAACTGGGGAAGAGAGTCTACATGTACTACTGGCCGGGTCCGTTTCTGTCATGAATGGAGTGCATTGTGGGGTTATCATAGTTAACTAAAACCATAAAATAAACACAATTTGCTTGATTTCTGTGGAAACTGGGATGCGTTTTATTTTTCAGGATTCTTTGGTGAATAAAAAATCCGGAAGAACTGCATTTAAAAAAAAAAAAAAAAAAAAAAAGAAATCTTCTAAGATTAACCCTTATGTGCCGTTTGGGATGTTTTCATCCACTATGGGGAATTTTTGAGTCTTAATTTGGCCGTAACTTTCTCCGTGTTTCAGCAAATGGAATGATTTTTGGTGACAAATCTTATTTTGACACATATTTTGGGAAAATGCTTTGAAAATGTTCAAAAACTCAACAGGACTCTGTGGGCAAATTCACCACCCTTTCATAAAAATGTATCAGATAAATATTTTTTTTCAAATTTTTTTGCTTAAATCTATTAATCAACCTCAGTCCTGATCAAAACTACTAAATTTCAAAAAAAAAAAAAAAAAAATATCAGGATTTTAACTCTTTAATTGCCAAATTCATAAATGATGTCACTGATTTGGGAAAAAACGTGTCAAAGATTAGAAACAAAGTTGTTAGTTTTTGTGCAGCGTCAGATTTTAACGTTTTAAAGAGTTAAAATCCTGATATTTTTTTTCAAATTTAGTAGTTTTGATCAGACTGAGGTTGATTAATAGATTTAAGCAAAAAAATATTGATCTGATACATTTTTAAAGCAGTTAAAATCGAAAGGGTCGTGATTTGAACAATGCACAAGGGTTAAAACATGTCTACATATATACATTTCTAAAACATAAAAATGTTACGGACCCCAAACTCCACACAGACCTTCCTCCTCGTTTAATTAGTGCTGCTCCTGCTGCTGCTTTACATCAAAACACGCTTGAAGTGCTTTCAAAATCCCTTTCAAATGCATATGAACACAGATCACGTGCTCTAAAGTGTGTTTCTGTCCCTTCAGGCTGTGAAGTGATGATTCGTGGAGTCAGACCCACGTTCTGTGAGGAATATGTGTACAATCCTTCAGAGAAGAACCTGACCGACTCCATGGAGAGCGCTCTCAATATGTTAAAGTAAGAGCACGAACCTCCTCGGAAAGTATCAAACGTGCTTTTCTTTATGGCGTAATGTTGCTGTTTGACATGGAAAAGTCCCTCCAGCGAGAGTTCTCTTCCTCATTTAAATAATTCATGCGCAGAATAAAGGGGCGGGGCCTGCTTGAGTTAGTCAGTAGAGTGATGAAACTGGCGGTTATGGTAAGGGGCGGGGCGTTTCCCCAACGACCAATCACAACACACGGCGCTTTTCAGAAGGAGGGGCTTCATAGAGACGGGAAGTAAACAGAGCGTTACTGACAGACTGGGAAGAGAGGAGCTGCACAAAAACAACACAATAGTTCCCAGTGTTATTATTTGATGATTTTATCTGAACGTGTCCAAACAGGAGCAATAAAGCAGACATGGCTGCTATTTATTATGAGAAGATTGATGTGGAAGGTCATCACTTTGGGCCGCACTCTCCCGAAATACAGCACGCCGTTCGCTCACTGGACCAGGCTTTCCAGATCCTCAACCAGAAAATCAAGGTATTTTTGGTTACACTGTTTTACAGTGCCATAATTACTCAAATAAGCTCTGAGCACTAATCATTAACTACATGTACTTACTATAGAGTTAGGGTTTGGTTTGCTTTAGGGTTAGTTATTACTATAGTAACATGTAACTACGGCACTGTAAATTAAAGTGTATTTTTTTCTACATAAGAAGAACAATGTTTGCATCTGAAACACGTTTGTTTGTTTGTTTGTTTGTCTGTCAGGAGAAGAATATGAGAGACGATATAAACGTGGTGCTGTTCTCTGATCACGGCATGACGGAGCTCAAGTGGATGGAGAAGGTCATCGAACTGGATCACTACATTGACATGACGCACGTCATTAAAATGATGGACAGGGGGCCGGTGGTCAGTCTGTGGCCCAAACAGGACAAGTTTGAGGAGGTGAGCTCAAACAGTTTTGAGTGACTGTGTTTGATTTGAAATGTGTGGTAATCAGATTCCAGTTCCATCTGAAAAGTGTTTTAGATTACCAAAGTGATTACTTTGAGTTTTAATGTCATTTAAACAGCGATTGGTGATTCTCTGACTCTGACCGTCTGAAAAAGACGAGTTCAGTTTCATGTTTTCCACTGTTTTCATGTTTTGAGAGTCATTTTATAATTCACTCGTCACTGCGACTTTTTCTCACAATTGTGAGTTTGTGTTTCACAATTCTGACTTCTTTTTCTCACAATTGCAAGTTATAAAGTCAGAATTGGGAGATATAAACTTATATATAAAATAAAATAAAATATAGCTTATAAAATAAGCTCACTTTTTTTCTTGCAATTGTGAATTTAGTGTGAGTTTATATCTCATAATTCTGACTTTTCTCAATATTGTGAGTTTATATCTCATAATTCTGACTTTTCTCAATATTGTGAGTTTATATCTCATAATTCTGACTTTTCTCAATATTGTCAGTTTATATCTCATAATTCTGACTTTTCTCAATATTGTGAGTTTATATCTCATAATTCTGACTTTTCTCAATATTGTCAGTTTATATCTCATAATTCTGACTTTTCTCAATATTATCAGTTTACCATGAAGATATCTTTTGCATTTAAACATTATTTTCAATGAAATAATGACATTTTTCCTCACAAAAAAATCGTATTATTTTTAAATGTGATGTTTTGTAAAATTATAAAATATTTATATGTGGTGGCATTTGTTAACCTGCGTTTGATTAATAAATTAAAATTACATAAAAAAGAAAAGAAATTGTTATTATTAAATTACAGAACTCTCATTCTCATTACTATACTGTGAAAAAAAATATGATTTAAATTATAAATATTTATTGAACTGCATTTAAATAATATAACATTTTTTAAATCATTTTTCATTATATACTCAAAAGTTTAATTCCTTGTTTTTTCTTTACAATTTGAGGGTTTAATATGAACTTCAGTGGCTTAAACTGACAGAGTGTGTGTGTGTGTGTGTGTGTGTGTGTGTGTTCACTCAGATATATCAGAACCTGAGCACAGCGGACAACATGAACGTCTATAAGAAACAAGAGATCCCTGACCGATACCACTATAAGAGCGGCAGGTTCGTCTCGACGCTGACGCTGGTGGCCGAGCCCGGGTGGTTCATCACAGAGGTCAGTGCGTTATCCTCCACGCAATCTGTCCCGGTTTATAGCCGTGTTTTATGACTGGAACATTCCGACCAAATCTAGATGTAGATATCAATGTTATTCACACTTGCAGTAAAGTATCATAGAGCAACTTTCACCCTTCTTTCCAGCAGGATGTGGAATTTTCCTCATGTCCACTTGTGACCCGTTCATTCCCAACACAACCTCTGACAGAAATCGCTCCAGTCTTGCATATAAAGTCCCATTTTGCCCAAAAACAACAGTGTTCCTCATGTGTGCTTGGCTGATATAACAGATTATCTCACTGACGCGTCATTCGGTTTCTACGAAAACATCGCCGCCGCCCAAGACCCCGGGATGACATCGGTCTAATTCTGCCTGTGTTTACAGAATAAAGCCAAACTGCCCTTCTGGAAGAACGGCACGGTAGAGGCGGAGGGATGGCAGCACGGCTGGCACGGATACGACAACGAGTTTTTGGACATGAGGGGATTTTTTTTGGCTCAGGGACCAGGTGGAGTATAATAATATCGTTAATAATAAATAAATATTATGAATGTTTTTAATTAAAAACTTTAAAATATTTTAAATAAAATTAAAATAATTAATATACAATATTAAAAGTATTTTGTTACAAATTTACTTGTATATATTATCTTATAATATTATTTTATTTCGCGCCAGAATCTGTTTATTTTAAAAAATTAATAGTGTTAAATGGATCAAAAGTT
Source organism: Opsariichthys bidens (assembly GCA_037194245.1). Classification (NCBI taxonomy): domain Eukaryota; kingdom Metazoa; phylum Chordata; class Actinopteri; order Cypriniformes; family Xenocyprididae; genus Opsariichthys; species Opsariichthys bidens. The sequence continues at coordinate 9,855,695 of CM074308.1, forward strand.
ACAGTAAAGTTACAAAAGATTCTATTTCAGATCATCGTTTCATCAAAGAATCGTGAAAAATACAATGTATCGGGGTTTCCGACATCGATATTGATCATAAATGTTTCTTTGATTTCTGAAGAGTCATGTGACACTGGAGTAATGATGCTGAAAATTCAGCTTTGATCACTGGATATAAATTATATTTTACTATATATTCACATGGAAAACAGATATTCTACATTGTAATAATATTTCACATTTTTACTGTATTTTTGGTCAAAAAATTCAGCTTTGGTGAGCAGAAGAGAATTAAAAATGTAGAATTATTTCTGAGGGATCATGTGACACTGAAGACTGAAAATTCAGCTTTGATCACTGGATATAAATTATAGTTTACTATATATTGACATAGAAAATGGCTATTTTAGATGGCAATAATATTTCACATTTTTACTGTATTTTTGGTCAAAACGTTCAGCTTTGGTGAGCAGAAGAGAATTAAAAATGTAGAATGATTTCTGAAGGATCATGTGACTCTGAAGACTGAAAATTCAGCTTTGATCGCTGGATATAAATTATATTTTACTATATATTCACATAGAAAACAGCTATTTTAGATTAAAATAATATTTCAGATTTTTTACTGTGTTTTTTTAAATATTTTTATATTGTTATATTTATTGTGTCTTGGATATTGGACTCGCAAACATCATATTTAGTCTGCTGACTCATCATTACACGTTTTCATTTTCTCTCCAGACTTCAAGACGAACTTCCGCGCCGGTCCCATTCGAACAGTAGACGTGTATAACGTCTTGTGTAAGACGCTGGGGATTGAAGCGCTGCCCAACAACGGCTCCTGGTCTCGGGTGGAGTGTCTGATGAGGAGCTCGGCCGCGGCCGTACGAGCCGCTCTGACCTCCAGCTGTCTGATGCTGCTGCTGCTGCTGATGCTCACGCGCTCCGTCGCCTGCTAGAATATTCCACCGAGCACAACATCAGAGGGAAGACACAGGAAACACTTACTCTATGCCTTAGCGTGTCCGATAAATGCCAAGAAAAACGGTTTTTGCAGCACCGCCTCTATTTTTGAGCTGTAAAAACCACTGAATGCTGATGGAGTTGAAGGAATGACGTTGGTGTTGGATGAACCAATTTGCACATTTTCACTGAAATTTGACTTGAGCTTAAATAGCAAAATGTGAACTTTTATTATGTAATTTCCTCCATTTGTCCAGTTGTTACTCCGTCTCAACAACACATAGGGCAGATTTATTTTATTTTCTGATTAATGTAAAATGACTGGTTTGGCTGGTGTGTCAAGACATGTTTCAAATTGTTTTGTTATTTTTTGTATAACCATAGATTATCCATCTTCCTTTAGTACTGGGTTTGTACTAATTTCTTTCACAATAAAATATTTTCTCAAGACTTTTTTTATTTTTTATTTTGTAACATTCCACTGATTTAAAT
>CM074308.1:9862149-9889649 GCA_037194245.1 Opsariichthys bidens
GACCACATAACCTTCTCCCATTCCTCCTCTGGATCATCCAGACGGTCACTGTCAAACTTCAGACGGGGCTGGACATACGCTGGCTTGAGCGGGGGGACCTTGCGTGCGCTGCAGGATTTTAATCCGTGACGGCGTAGTGTTTCTCTCCAGCTCTCTTCAGGTCATCCTGCCGTGTCGTTCTGGCCCGATCCCTCACCTTCCTCATGATCGCTGATGCCCCACGAGGTGAGATCTTGCATGGAGCTCCAGACCGAGGGAGATCGACCATCATCTTGAACTTCTTCCATGTTCTAATAGTTGTCGTCTTCTCACCAAGCTCTTGCCTGTTGTCCTGTAGCTCATCCCAGCCTTGTGCAGGTCTCCAGTTTTATCCCTGATGTCCTCTCACAGCTATCTGGCCTTGGCCATTGTGGAGAGGTTGGAGTCTGTTCGGGTTGAGTGTGGACAGGTGTCTTTTATACAGGTAATGAGTGGAGAACAGGAGCTAACAGGTCCGTGAGAGCCGGAATTCTTACTGCTTGGAAGGTGATCAAATATGCAATAGTGATGAAATTAATTACTTAAATCATACAATGTGATTCTCAGGATTTTTGTTTTAGAGTCCGTCACTCACAGTTGAAGAGTACCTGTGATAAAAAACGACAGACTTCTAGATGCTGTATAACTGGACAAACCTGCAAAATCAGCCGTGCATCCAATATTTGTTCTCCTCACTGTATATATAATGTGTTATAACAAATATTGGACTATAAATACCCAGTACAAAAACACATAGATAGATAGAAAACCGCACTTTTTTACAAACTTTATGATCAGTTTCTTCTGGATTACATCCTTTTTTTTGTGTTGTGATTGTGTTGTTGATCTCAACCTAATAAATTATTATAAGTACTGCATTCGGATCCGAAACTGGTTTGTATTGGATATTCCACATAAGATCAATTGAAGGACTGTCCCTTTTGGTAAGGAACGTTGTGTTTGGTTGTCATCAGTGATTTCTTGTCTTCCTGACTCTGTAGGGCCGGTTCTGTGTTCCCCTGCTGGATTCAGCCCAGACCAGGAGGGTCGTCGTTTCCCTCAATGTGGATAAAGCCCTTAAAGAAGGTGAGTAGTCCTGAAGAACTCTTATATTGTTATCTGTGAATACTGCGCTGTGACTCATAACTAGTTTGATCCGTGATTGCTGTGGAATTCTTGAGTCGGATCATTCTGATGGTGTTTGTCACAGACCTAAGCATCTCTCGGATCCGCCATCTGTAGCTCCGCTCTCCGGAGGGACACGTTTCCTGTAAAAATCTTCCATTCATGTTGATCAGTTTAATAGGCCAAAGAGGCAGCGAAGCGTGTCAGAGAGAGCGAGGGATGATGGGAGTCGTCAGTCGTGTCTGTCGCAGTGACGCTAGACTAAAAAACACAAAAGCGCTTGTCTTTGCTGATGATGAAATCCTTGCCTGCTCTCTTTCCTCTTTTAAATCTGAGCTCAGATTAAGCAGATGTGAAATTAAAGCCAAAAAAGTTCAAACATATATATTTATATTTTTATATATTTATATTTTTTTATATATATTTATATTTTTATTTATATATTTTTTATATATTTATATATATTTATATTTTTATATATATAGTTTTATATTTTTTATATACATTTTTAAATATTTTTATATATATTTTTATATGTATTTTTATATATGTATATATATTTTTTTTAAATATTTTTATATATATATATTTTTTAATATTTTTATATATATTTATATTTTTATATATGTTTATATATATATATATATATATATATATATATATATATATATATTTTTTTTTTTTTTTTTGTTGTTGTTGTTGTTGTTGTTGTTGTTGTTTTTGATTTTGTTTTAGTATCTAGGACGATCTTTCAGTCATTGAGAGGTTTTGTCTGACCTACATTCAGACGGAGACGTTTTGAAGAATGTTTGTTAACCGTACAATCAAAACAAATACAACAATCTAAAACAAAAAAATAGGGAAAAAAGCACTAAAAAGCCCACACGCTTTGAGATATTAACAAAGTTTGAGGTACTTTGCATTTGTGTTTTTTGTTGAGTTTCATATTTTGACTCACTTTTTTAATTGCATTATATACTATTTGCTTTCTTAGTTTAAGAGATTTTGTTTCAGGGACAAAAATGAAATATTTTGAGGTGAGCTGTTCCTGTAAAGCTCTGTGTTATTGATCAGAGCTGAATATTGCATAAGTGTCGGAGGTATTTTCACCTTTGACCTCTGTCAGTCACAAGACCCCCTCTGTGTTCCTGTGCTCGAACTCAGACCGCCTGGATTTCTCTGGAAAATCTGTGAGCTTTAGAGTCTAGGAGCCGATCGCCGTGTCAGATCTCGGTCAGAACTGGGAGATATAAACTTGCAATACTGACTTTTTTTCATGCAATTGTGAATTTAGTATGAGAGTTTATATTTCATAATTCTGACTTTTCTCAATATTGTGAGTTTATATCTCATAATTCTGACTTTATAACTCACAATTGCAACTTTATATCATTCAATTCTGAGAAATTCATTTTTTGTGTTTGTTTCACACTTATTAGTATTCCAAAGTATTCTAAAGTATTTAGATGAAGTCACTAAACTTGAGTAATGTAACGAAATGACTTTTTAAATCATGTATTTTGTAATCTGTAGTGAAACACGTTTTAAAAGTAACACACCCAGCCCTGAATTCATATACATTGTGCGTTATGTATTTCTATAAATACATTTTTTTAAATGTCATTATTATAGAATTATATTATGATTAGAATTGTATTATGAAAATAACTATATTATATTATATTTATATAATAAAATAATAGTAATTACATGCTAAAAATATTATTATTATTACTAAAATATGTAAAAAAAATATTATTAATATGAATAATTACATACCAAAAAAAAAAAATATATATATTATTATTATTATTATTATATTTCTAATGCGGTGGCATTCACATATTTTTAAGTGTGACGTAAGCGTCCAGATACGGTGTGTGTGCTGAAAATAAAATCAGCTCAAGGCTGCCTGTCGCCATTATTTTGTGGGTAATAATCTCTCTCTCTCTGTCTCTTGTTGCAGTTTTTCTTTAGGAACGGCTTGAGAAAACAATCGCTCTGACAATGCCGTCATTTTCCTGTCTGCTTTATTATCTGTCTCTCTGTCTCTGTTGGAGTGTGTGGGTGGAATGACATTATAGCACTAACCGCATCCATCAAACATGTCTTTCACCTCAGTACACAAACAAACACACACACAAGTTTGTTTTTTCCGTCATGGCGGGAACTTTCCATTGTTTTCCCGCATTCCAATCTATTGTTCACATACTGAGCTATATTTTCTATTTTTGCATAACCTTAACACAAACCTTTTTTTATGCTGTTATTTTAGACGCTTAGTTTTTTTATATAGGTGATTTTTTTTATATAGGTGATTTTTTTTATATAGGTGATTTTTTTTTATATAGGTGATTTTTTTTATATAGGTGATTTTTTTTTTTATATAGGTGATTTTTTTTATATAGGTGATTTTTTTTTTTATATAGGTGATTTTTTTATATAGGTGATTTTTTTATATAGGTGATTTTTTTATATAGGTGATTTTTTTTTATAGGTGATTTTTTTATATAGGTGATTTTTTTTTATAGGTGATTTTTTATATAGGTGATTTTATTTTTTTTAATTTTTTTTAATAGGTGATTTTTTTATAAAGGTGATTTTTTTTTATATAGGTTTTTTTATATAGGTGATTTTTTTTATATAGGTGAGTTTTTTATATAGGTGATTTTTTTTATAGGTGATTTTTTTATATAGGTGATTTTTTTTATATAGGTGATTTTTTTATAGGTGATTTTTTTTTTATAGGTGATTTTTATATAGGTGATTTTTTTTTTTTTTTTTTTTTTTTTTTTTTAATAGGTGATTTTTTTTAAAATAGGTGATTTTTTTTTTATATAGGTGATTTTTTTTTATATAGGTGATTTTTTTTATATAGGTGAGTTTTTTTATATAGGTGATTTTTTTTATAGGTGATTTTTTTATATAGGTGATTTTTTTTATATAGGTGATTTTTTATAGGTGATTTTTTTTTTATAGGTGATTTTTATATAGGTGATTTTTTTTTTTTTTTTTTTTTTTTTTTTTTTTTTTTAATAGGTGATTTTTTTTAAAATAGGTGATTTTTTTTTTAATAGGTGATTTTTTTTAAAATAGGTGATTTTTTTTTTTTTATAAAGGTGATTTTTTTTTTTTATATAGGTGATTTTTTTTTATATAGGTGATTTTTTTTATATAGGTGAGTTTTTTTTATATAGGTGATTTTTTTTATAGGTGATTTTTTTATATAGGTGATTTTTTTTATATAGGTGATTTTTTATAGGTGATTTTTTTTTTATAGGTGATTTTTATATAGGTGATTTTTTTTTTTTTTTTTTTTTTTTTTTTTTTTTTTTTAATAGGTGATTTTTTTTTAAAATAGGTGATTTTTTTTTTTATATAGGTGATTTTTTTTTTAATAGGTGATTTTTTTTAAAATAGGTGATTTTTTTTTTATATAGGTGATTTTTTTTTTATATAGGTGATTTTTTTTTTTTTATATAGGTTTTTTTTATATAGGTGATTTTTTTTTTATATAGGTGAGTTTTTTCAAGTTGTTTATATGCATTCATAAGCATTTTTCTAGATCTCTTAGAGAAATGTGTTGCGACGTTTCATATTACACTCATTTGCTCTATTTACTTGGAGGTTAATATATTTATTCTAATTCATTTTCTTGTAATATTTACTTTTAGTGCTGTTATTGAATGGGCTTGACATGAACTTTTTTCCTCTGTGACTAATGGTTTTCCAAAGTTACTAGCCATTCAGCATTTTTTTTTATTATTATATTTTAATGTCACGTCTATGTTGCATTCATAATCATCATTTGCATGCTGTGAACAACGGACAGCATCATACTCTCAATTCCATATGTTTCCAGCTGTATGGAAGTGATTTGCACCTTTAAATACCTGTGTTTTCTGGCACCTCTGTCTGATCACATGACCAGGGACGGCCGCAGGTACATGACCGTGAATAACGCTAACATGATTGAGGAATTCAGCCTCACTCCTAATGAATCGTCCAGGCAAATGAGCTCCATAATTATAATAATGAGCTTGCTTACACGGTTTGATCCCCTTAGTGCTCGTTACACTGGAAACCCTGTTACCAACAGAGCTGACGCACAGCGCTGGCAGCGCCGCATCCGCGTTTCACTCCAGTACACTCGCTCACAATCTAAAGTGCAAGTCCATATAGTTTGCAGATATTAAGTGCATTATTTAAACGCATTAAATGCATTACTTAAGATATTAAAAACATATATTTTCTAGCTGTATACTGTGAAATAATTGGATTTTTACATCATCTTTGCTGTGATAGGGTGATTGTGGGTTTTAAATGTGTTGCTAGGGTGTTCTAGGGGGTTGCTAAGGTGTTGCTATGTGGTATCTAATGCTTCTGGGTTTTTCTGAGTGGTTTCTATGTGATTGCATACCAGTCCATGTCAAAAGGGCCCACCATCAAGTTCTCAGAGATTTTAAATGTGTTGCTATGCAGTTGCTAGGGTGTTGTAGGTGGTTTCTAAGGTTTGTAGAGTGTGTTAGTTGGTTGCTAGGTGACACTCCAAGCCTCTAAGAACTTGAGGGTGGGCTCACTTGGCTTGGAGTATCACCTAGCAACCAACTAACACACTCTACAAACCTTAGAAACCACCTACAACACCCTAGCAACTGCATAGCAACACACTTCAAACCTCTAAGAACTTGAGGGTGGGCTCACCTGGTTTCAAGTGTGTTGCTATGCACTTGCTAGGTTGTTCTAGGGGGGTTTTAGGGTGTTACTAGGCGGTTTCTAATGATTCTAGGGTGTTCTAGGTGGTTGCTAAGGCGTTGCTATGTGGTATCTAATGCTTCTGGGGTGTTCTGGGTGGTTTTTAGGTGATTACATACTAATCCATGTCAACAGAGCCCACCTTCAAGTTACCAGAGGTTTGAAATGTGTTGCTATGCAGTTGCTAGGGTGTTCTAGGTGGTTGCTAGGTTTTTTTTAGGGTGTTACTAGGCGGTTTCTAATGATTCTAGGGTGTTCTGGGTGGTTGCTGGTCAAAAGGGCCCACTCTCAAGGTTTTAAATTTGTTTTGCAATTTGGTAGGCTTTTCTAGGTGGTTGCTAAGGCGTTGCTAGGCAGTTTCTAATGATGATTCTGGGTGGGTTTTAGGTGATTACATACTAGACCATGTCAAAAGGGCCCACCCTCAAGTTCTCAAAGCTTTTAAATGTGTTGCTATGCAGTTGCTAGGGTGTTGTAGGTGGTTTCTAAGGTTTAGAGCAGGGTTTTTAAAGTCAAAGACAGTGGGCCTCACTTTTGACAAAACAATGTGTTTGTTGCTAGATGGTTTAGAGTGAGTTCTGCTAGCTGACTGAATACTAGTCCAAGTCAAAAGATTGTGAGAGGTTTGGAGTGGGTTGCTAGGGTGTTCTAGAAGGTTACTAAGGTGTTGCTAGGCAGTTTCAAGCGCGTCACACAAAGTAGATGCGTGTTCCACCGTTGACATCGTCCTCTGAACGGCTTTACCGACGCACTTGGACCATTAGCTGCTAAACCACATTACTGACCCAAGATCAGGTGTCATAGACAACGTAAATCAGGTTTTCATGGTACACTTCCTGTAGATCAGCCTGAAGAGCTGGAGAAAAAAGAATGGAGGCCGTTCCTATGAGTCATTTTCTATCGTGTGAGATCCTGACCATCATTGTAAAATATGTTAATTTTTGGCACATCAATCAAGAAAAGGAATATATCCTCGACACACCAATGGACGGTGAAGTTGAGTGCATTGCATTGTGGGAAACGGTATTATGACATATGGATTCCATGCATTGGGAATATTTACATACTATACATAATATTTACTGCAGATTAGTATGCGATTGCGTGCGTCTCCCATCTCTCTGTTGTTGTGTGTGTGTTTCAGTTTTCCTGATGATGGGATAATGAATACGTCTGGTTGTTAGCAGACTCCCCGCTGTTGTTTTTTTATGCACACATGACAAAATCCCATCAGCACTAACGTCACACGGCGTAAACAATCGGTGAGTGCTGCTGTTTGGCTGTCAGAATCTGATAAACAGACCAAAAGAGAAACAAGAAAGAGACGGGAAAAGGGTTGGAAGGATGCTTTATCTCTGCCGTACTTTGTTGTTTTCTGGACCACATTGATTGCAGCTTTAAATAATTCAAGGCAATGTTTCTCTCATGTTGTATTTATGTATTCAGCCGGTGTTTTTGGCAAAGCTGTGCTTCCTCAATGACTCCACTGTCTCATTATTTATTTATTTATTGGGATTTAGTTCATGGTCGCTTAATCCGTGATCAGCGAAGCCACAAAAGGAGTCTTGTGATAGACATTAATATTGAGTGTAAAACGGGGAAGAGAGTTTATATTGAAGTTTAAAGGCCAGCTGTTGAGTTTTCATTGGATGATCAGAGGGAGATCTAGAACTAATTTAATTTCAGTGCATTAAAGTTCTGTGGCTGTTGTTTTTACTGAACCTTTTCTTTATAATAGTTTAGTTTGAGTTAACCCTCGTTTATGAAATGTGGCTTTAACACTGGAATGATGGCATTATTCATTTAAAAATGACTAGTATTCGGCAAGGACACCATTACAGTGATCAAAGTTGACCGTAAAGACATTTATAATAATACAAAATATTCCATTTTAAATAAATTTTGAACTTTCTATTCTTCAAAGAATCCTGAAAAAATATGTTTCTATAAAATATTATAGAAACTTTCATTTCTTTCATGATTTAGGGCTGCCTAAAGGGATGCTGGGTGATTGAATATTCTCAAGTTCTCATACGTTTTTAAGTTTGTTGCTGTGCAGTTGCTAGGTTGTTCTAGGTGGTTGCTAGGGCGTTTTTTAAGTGCTTTCTATAGATTTTAGGGTGCACTGCTTGCTAGCTAGGTGATTGAATACTAGTCACAGTCAAAAGAGCCCATCCTCAAGTTCTGAGGAGTTTTAAATGTTGCAGTGCAGTTGCTAGGCTGTTCTAGGTGGTTGCTAGACAGTTTTAATGATTTTAGGCTGTTCAGAGTGGTTGCTAAGTGATTGAATACTAGTCACATTCAAAAGAGCCCACCCTCAAGTTCTGAGAGGTTTTAAATGTGTTGCTGTGCCGTTGCTAGGGTGTTCCAGGTGGTTGCTAGGCAGTTTCTGAGGATTTTAGGCTGTTCAGAGTGGTTGCTAGATGATTGAATACTAGTCCCATTCAAAAGAGCCCATCCTCAAGTTCTGAGAGGTTTTAAATGTGTTGCAGTGCAGTTGCTAGGGCGTTGCTAGACAGTTTTAATGATTTTAGGCTGCTCAGAGTGGTTGCTAAGTGATTGAATATTACTAGTCCAATTCAAAAGAGCCCATCCTCAAGTTCTGAGGAGTTTTATATGTGTTGCAGTGCAGTTGCTAGGTTGTTCTAGGTGGTTGCTAGGGCGTTGCTAGACAGTTTTAATGATTTTAGGCTGTTCAAAGTGGTTGCTACATGATTGAATACTAGTCCAATTCAAAAGAGCCCACCCTCAAGTTCTGAGAGGTTTTAAATGTGTTGCAGTGCAGTTGCTAGGCTGTTCTAGTTGGTTGCTAGGGTGTTGCTAGCTGGTTTCCTAGGTTTTTTGGGTGGTTGCTTGGTGACTGCATACTAGTCCAAGTCAAAAGAGCCCCTGGTTGATCTGTATGTGCGTGTCCTGACAGGATGAGTGTGTTACGGTGAGAAGAGTCTGAATGCTGTCAGCTTGTGTCTGTGAAGCTCATGCTTCACCGGTCTTGTTGAACCGAACGAGTGATGCTCACTGAAGCCGTTTCTGATTTTTCATTCTGACTCAGAACGGAAGAGGCCGACACTCCCTCGTGTGTATTCTGAGCACAGCTGGACGTCAGATTTATGAATTGAGTAAAGTAGATATAATTTCATTCTCATTAGTGAAGTTTGCCAAAGCAAGAATCACTTAAACCATTGTTTATATGCTTAAGTTCATACAAAAATGACAATATAGTTCTAAAAATGGCTCTAAATATAAAAGAACAGCTGAGTCTACACAATTATAACGATAACGGCACAGAGAAACGATATCATTGGAATCACTTTCAGAATTATTGTTATATATAAAAAAAAAAAAAAAAAAAAATATATATATATATATATATATATATATATTAAAAAAATATATATATAATATTTTATAAAATATATATTATTTAATAATATTCAATATAAATATTTATAAAAAAATATATATAATATTTTTATAAAATACATATTATATATTTAATATTATTCAAGATAAATATTTATATATATATATATATATATTATTATTATTATTATTTTTTACTTTTAAAAAATACAATATGAATATATATATATATATAATTTTTTTTTTTATTTTTTTTTTTTTTTTACTTTTACTAAATATTTTTATTACTTTTAATATTATGTTATTAGTTTTTACTTTTACTAAATATTTTTATATAATATTTGTAATTTTTAAAAAATATTATTAGTTTTTACTTTATTTTACTATATTTTTTACTTTTTATTTTTATTTAATTTTTTTTATATTTTAATTTGATTTAATTGTTTTATTTTTATTTACTATAAATAGTTTTTTCTTGTGACGGAATTATCCGAGTTCTCGGTCTTGCATGTTTTCTGCCGTGTCACTTGGTAAGAGGAAGATGCCTGAAGGAGTGTCAGCAGCACTTCCTGTTGCTCAGCTGGGGAAAGTCAGCACATTTTATGAGGTCACTGTGGCTATAAATAGTGTTGCCTCAGCCAGGAGGAAAAATGCCTGCAAACCAAGATTTGCGTAACTGCTGCACAAAGGGTGTCGCTGAAGTGCATTCAGCCCTCGATCTGTTCATTTTGACGGTCAGTTACGGTGGGCGTGGGATTGGAGGACTAAGAGGACTGTTGCAGTAGCCTGCAGTCATTGGTAATCCTCTGTTAGTGCCATCACATTCATGCCATCTGCCACTGTGTGGATGGCGTCTCAAAGTGGTGTGTGTGTGTGTTTTTGCACTTTAAATGCAATCATAAAATCAAAATAGGCAATTCTTTTTTTTTTAATATTGCATTTTTTTAATGTGTGTATATATATATATATATATATATATATATATATATATATATATATATATATATATATATATATATATATATATAATGTGTGTGTGTGTATATATATATATATATATATATATATATATATATATATATATATATATATATATATATATATAATGTGTGTGTGTATATGTGTGTATATATGTGTGTATGTGTGTATATATATATATATATATATATATATATATATATATATATATATATATGCGCACATCGTTATAGTTTTAAATTCATGTTGTTCATAATCAGGACAAACAGCAGATTCCTCATTTACACTCAGTAAATACAGTGATGCTGATGAACTTCATTAGTTCACGGCTGTATTATATTTGCTGCTCTGTTGACAGAGATAAAAAGCTGTAAAGCAAAGACATCTGGTCGCCTCATCTGACAGTATATGAAACAGTATGCAGTACTCAACAGTTGCATGCTACATTGTCACATCACCTTACAGAACGTTTCATTTTTAAAAAAAATTTGCGTATTTTGTCTTTTTATGATGATGGGACAGTAAGCAAAGTAGGATGGGATCGGGAACGGTCTGTGAGCCGGGACTCGAACCCATGGCGCTACATGTCGGTGCTGCCCACTAGGCTATCGGCGCCAACCTGTATGTTTTACTTTACCACGAAAGATCATTATAAAAATGGTTTGTATCACAAGTCACACTGGAAATTGCATTCTGGGATTAGGTATTTGCACACTGCATATTTTAGCAAATCATGTATTCTGAACGTATAGCTATATGGTTTGTTTTCATCAAATGATGAGTTTGAAAGTTGTGAATATCAGTTCAACTATATTAAACGGTAACAAATCTCTGTTTCTTTGCAGTGTTTGACTACAGCTACAGGGACTATATTCTGTCGTGGTACGTCCCCTTGAGTCGAGATGAGGGCCAGCTGTACCAGATGTTGTCGGAGGACTTCTGGGAAATGACCAAACAGCTGCGAATGCGTCTGTCCGAGGTGGACGTGGTCAACCTCGTCTGCAACGACACGGTCAAGACCCTCCACACGCACTTCTGTGACCTCAAAGCTGCTAACTCGAGGTGAGACGCACAACGCTCGACTGATCTGAGCGGGAAATTCACCCATGTGATTAAAGTCAGGCCACTCCATGGTAAAATGATCGAAAATTCGGGGTACTCTCTTTTCAGAGAACTCTTTTATCCAGTCAAATCATACATATTCATTTTTCAGCCTAACAAAGACTTTCGAAATTGATTGGATAAGCAAATGAGTTAATTTACATAAAGCCATCCTACTTCCTTTTACCATATAAGTACAACTTCCAATCCATCGACATTCCATAATAGTTAAACGCTTCTAACATATGTAAATAATCAATAGTTAAAGGCACCTAAACCCCAGCTAACTGACCTTAAGGGCAGAAAAGTCATTATCCTCAAGTCATTGCTCGGAGAAACGATTTACTAACCTTGCAACGTATAAGGCAAATGGTAACATTTACATTTAGTCATTTAGCAGACGCTTTTATCCAAAGTGAGGAAAACAAACAAGCGATTCTTCATGAAAGGGCAAATAACACAGGAAGTGCTCACAATACAAGTTTCATACCATAAGCTAGAGTAGGAAGGGAAAAGGGAAGGAAAGGTTTTTTTTTTTTTTTTTTAATGAAGGGATCAAGTGTTCACGGAAGAGGTGAGTTTTCAGCCGTCTCTTGAATATTACCAGGGATTCTGCGTTCCTGATGAAGGTAGGGAGATCATTCCACCAGCAGGGAGCAGAGAACGAGAAGGTTCTGGAGAGTGATTTTGTGCCTCTCTGTGACGGTCCCACAAGCCTTCGCTCCTTTAGTGATCGCAGGCTTCTGGTGGGGAACCCAGATAACACACATCCCTTCATGCTCACCGGTCAGGATCTGACCCCTACATATGTGGGTCAACCTCCACTGGGTGCAAACCTTCAATTCATCTCCTCACATTCTCAAACCATCTTTTGAAAACATCATAAACAACAAAAATCTGTTTTCTACATGTGCAATAGTTGCACACATATCTATATATCAACAATCGAATTTCATGAAAAGATCATATATGGAAATCCGTATAACTCATATAACATTAACAGAATGAATCATGCATGAGCCATAGCATTGACTGAACACACATAAGAAAGTAATATTTCCCTTGTGACGCACGCGACATTCAATGAACTGCGTGCAAAATGTGCATCAGCAGAGGAAACTGATGGTGAAACTGCAGATTCGGTTGACCGCTTCGCGTAATTAGATTATAGCTAATCTCAAAATGTAAATAATAGGCAGGATATTGAAACATATTTCACTATTTGATTCACAAGCTTGGAAGTCGATTTTCTGCACTGACTGGATCTTTATTTACTTCATTCTCACACCACATTAAAGGGCACTAAAATATGTCCCACGTAATAGTTCACGGTTTATGGAGCGGCACGTTTAGAGACGCACGTATCTGTATGTCCTTTCGGCAGCTATTAGAAGAACCTCTAGAGCTTTTGGAGATCTGTCATCGGATTGCTTGTGAAGGGGGAAATGGCCACGCCTTCTCATGAATAATATCGAGAGTGTTTAAATCTGTAAAGTGATGATTTCAAACAAAATATTCCAGAAAATCCCTAAATTAATGAAGCTCTCTGATGTATTCTGTGCATGCAGTACTATTTAAAAGATTGGTTTCAGTGATATTTTCTGCTTTTTTTTTTGTGGAATCAATACTTTATTCCGCAAAGATGCATCAAATTGATCAAAAGTGACAGTAAAGATATTTTTAATGTTACAGAATCTTCCCGTTTCAAATAAATGCTGTTTGAACTTTAAAGTAAAATTGTTCAAGGTTTCCACAAATATATATGAACTGTTTTCAACACTGATAATAATCATAAATGTTTCTTGATCATCAGAATGATTTCTGAAGGATCATGCGACTCTGAAGACTGGAGTAATGATGCTGAAAATTCAGCTTTGATCGCTGGATATAAATTATATTTTACTATATATTCACGTAGAAAACAGCTATTTTAGATGGGAATAATATTTCACATTTTTACTGTATTTTTGGTCAAAAAAATCCAGCTTTGGTGAGCAGAAGAGACTTAAAAATGTAGAATGATTTCTGAAGGATCATGTGACACTGGAGTAATGATGCTGAAAATTCAGCTTTTATCACTGGATATAAATTATATTTTACTATATATTCACATAGAAACCATTGTTTCACATTGTAATAATATTTTTACATTTTATGTTTATATTTAACAATTTTTACTGTATTTATTATCAAATAAATGCAGTCTCGGTGAGCAGAAGAGACTTAAAAATGTAGAATGATTTCTGAAGGATCATGTGACACTGGAGTAATGATGCTGAAAATTCAGCTTTTATCACTGGATATAAATTATATTTTAACAAATATTCACATAGAAAACATTGTTTTACATTGTAATAATATTTTTACATTTTATATTCATTTTTTATATTTAACATTTATTTTTACTGTATTTATTATCAAGTAAATGCAGTCTCGGTGAGCAGAAGAGACTCTTTAAAAACATTAGAAAAATCTTACCAATCCCAATCTTTTGAATGTTTTTTTCTGTCTGTCTAAACAGCCACCAAAACCAAAAAGTGCTTATTGTGTTTTGTTTAAACACATTTTCTTTCGTCTTTACTCTAATAACAGCAAACGGCAAATTTACCTTTTTTTTCAGCGGCAAAGCAGAAGAATGTGAAACTTGTGTGCTTGTTGAAATCCATTCGGCTTGTGTTTGGATCACAAGCACTCTCTTGATTGGATTCACTGATTTCTGATTTGTTGGTGGGAAGAAAGCCAGATAGTTGCTTTATAACACACACACACACACACACTAGGCTTGGGCGGTATCCGAATTTTGATACGGTCAAACCTCCTCCCTATTTCACCCTGGTGTACGGTATTACCGTGAATAATTAAAAAATGATGACGTAAGGCTCAGACCGTTGGCTTGTGCCTAAACCGTTCAGAAACCGAATACCAAACACTAATACTGAAACAATAACAAAATAACATGCACAACGATATTAAGTTAATTAGCAATGTGATTATTTTGTCCATATTGCACAGCCCTAATACATATTACACTTTTTCGAGACCAGGTCACCCGACTCGCCCTCTCTCTCTCTCTTTCTCCTCCATGCTGTCACGTGATAACAAGCATGCATATGCATTTTTAGGCATTAAATAAATTATATTTAATGTTTAATCCTTGTCTCCTATATATTGTTGCGTTGTTTTTTGTATGACGGTATTGAAACTGATACACACACACACACAAGCGCACATACATTCTGGAGTTTTATATTTCTGTTTGATTGATTAACATTTACACACACTTGCACTCTTGTCTATCTGTGTTATTCCATTCCACACATGCTCACACGGTTTCTCTCGCAGTGTGTGTGTGATGGATGTGGCTGCAGTAATGAGCATCTCTGCCCGTCGTGTGTGTCAGCGATCGATCTGCACAGCTCATTAGCCGAGTGGACAGACGTCTTCTGTTGCCTCGGTTTCTTCCTACACCTGGATATCTATTTGTGAAATATTTCCCCTTCATATTTTATGATTTCGCCTTCTGATCGCTTTATAGGTGCGACGGCATTGCATATTGAAAAAGGGGCAAAAAGTAAAAAAATCAATCCATTTCAATACTCAAAGTAACTTATTGGCAGGATTGCTTTGAATATTGGCAAAGAAGAAAAAGGGAAATTAAAATAGTGTAACATCGTTATAGTATAAAATTGTAATATAATTATTTATAGTAATTTAATTTAGTATAATTACTATAAAAATAAAATAAAATATGAGCAAAGGAAATATTAAAATGGAATAAAATTAATGTAATGTCATATAATATAATATAATATAACATAATATAATATAATATATTATAATATAATATAATATAATATAATAAAAACAAGGTATATTGCCAAAGAAGAAAAATAATAATGTAATATATGGCCAAAGAAAATATTAAATTGGAATAAAATGAATATAATATAGAATAATATAATATAATATAATATAATAAAAACAAGATATATTGCCATCTGCACATATTGCCAAAGAAGAAAAAAAAATAAAATATGAGCAAAGAAAATATTAAAATGGAATAAAATTAATGTAATGTCATATAATATAACATAATATAATATAATATAATATAATATATTATAATATAATATAATAAAAACAAGGTATATTGCCAAAGAAGAAAAATAATAATGTAATATATGGCCAAAGAAAATATTAAAATGGAATAAAATTAATATAATATAGTATAATATAATATAATATAATATAATAATTGGAATAAAAAAACAAGACCTTCATTGGCATGATTGTGTCACACATTGCCAGGAACGAAAACATTTTAGTGGAATAAAATGAAAACACAGCATATAATAACACAACTGCATTACGTTGATATGAGTTCCTGCTTCATTGGCATGAATGTTTGAATAGAACACAGTTTCTGTCTTTTTTTTTCTCCAGGCTGGAGGAAGTTCCACGGCCGTTTCCGTTGCATCCGTGTCTGAACAGTCCCGACGAGGAGCTGCGTTTCCTGCGCTGCTGCGCTCGTCTGCTCATGCTGCGTCTGCTACCCGTACGGGACGCTCGTTCACGCAGCCTGCGGCTCTTACTGGTGGAGGTCGTCGCTACTAAAGGTGACCTGGAAGTTATGTCACTGTGTGATATTTTCCTGTCCTTGGGATTTTTGCTTGTCCGTACAGAGTGACCTCGGATTCTTGAGTAGAAGTCATTGGCTTTAAAACAAGTTCAAAACATCACAGTGAGTGCAAGACAGATGGGGCATCAGTGGAAGCAGCTTCTCTGCTATTTGCCATGACTCTGTTAGCTGTTCATTTTATGACTCCGGTTTATTGCATTTGGCAGACACTGTTATCCAAAGCGACTTGCGTTTTATTAGTTGATGCATTTCCTGAGAATTGAACCCTTGAGCTTCACATGGTTTGAGCTACAGAAATATTATATTATAATATAATATAATATAATATAATATAATATTTTATATATATATATATATATATATATATATATATAATATTTATTTTTATATATTTATATATATATATAATATTTATTTTTATATATTTATATTTATACATTTATATTTCTTTATATTTTTATATATTTATACATTTATATTTATATATTTATATTTATATATATTTACATTTATATATTTATACATTTATATTTATTTATATATATTTACATTTATATATTTATATATATTTATATTTATACATTTATATTTATATATTTATATTTTTATATATATATATTTATATATTTATGTTTATATATATATTTATATTTATATATATTTACATTTATATATTTATATTTATTTATATTTTTATATATATATTTATATATATTTATATTTATTTCAGTTTCATATCAATGCTGTTCTTTTGAACATCATATTCATTGCATTAAACGATGCAAGAAAGCTGGAATATTCCTCCCACACAGATTAGCTTCAGTTTGTCATAACGTTCCCCTGATGTGCTTTAATGAAGAAGATTTTTCTATAATACGGCTGAAAGCAGGACTTCGATAAGTAGCAGCGATTTGCGTTCATGGATCAAAATGAGATGCAGAGATTTGGCGCTCGGGCTGATAAATCCCTCTCTCGCAGAACAAAGCTTTCATTCTCTGACGGTATCGTAACTTGAGAATTAGATTTGAGGAAGATCTTGTTTCTGGCTCGAGCTTCGATTGGACCGAGCTGATTGCTCGATGTTCTTACAATGCTGCTTTTGTGCAACAACTCGTGCCTTTTTTTTTTTTCTCTTCTCAAAATTGATTCTTGGATTGGTTGAATGAGCACCATATATGTGATTTGTAATTGCTTTTGATTTGCCATGAAATTACTAATTACTTCTATTATTGGAGACCGACAGGCAGCGGGAGAGAGATTGAGTCTGTGATGACAGAGAAATGATGGATTACTGCAGGATATTAAAGTGCCCCATCATGCTTTTACTGATATTACCTGCCATGCCGTGTGTAATAGAGCTGTTTGTGACTGTAAAAGTTTCTAAAGTTATTAATTCCTAAAAGAAAGAGTTGAATCTGGACTGAAACGAGTCGTCAGTAATTCACTCTCACTTCCTGATGAACCTAGTGAATCATTTGCATAATGCCAGCCTACGGTCTTCATTGGCTGAACGGCGTCTCTTTGCTCCGCCCTCAAACACTGGAGTTTATCTGAGACTGGAAGAGTTTGGTTCATGTCGCTGTTTTCTGCCGCCAAATCCACTTTGATGCGAGTAAAACCGACGCCATCGTTCCTGTTCGTATCAAGAGCTGAAATCCATATATGGTAATGGTCGTTTGGTTTCTGACCAATCAGAGCAGAGCAGCTCTCGGGAAGGCGGGGTTTAGAGAGACGGAATCTCTGAACGAACCGTTTCAGACACTGAGAGAAAAGAGCTGATGCTGCACTGGATATTATCCGCCATATTCATCTCAACTTCCAACTCCGAGAAAACTCAGACGAACTCGATGATGAACATTGATTTAGAAGCAAATAAACTGCATCACTAGTTATGTCACCATACAAGTCAAAATTGGACAATGGCATGAACCATTTGCAAATAAAGTGCATTTTCCATCCCATGTGTTCAAGAGAACAAAATTTCCTGGGAAATTGGTGCAAAATATCAGTGATTAAAAATGGAAGTTGCTGCAATCGGCTCTTTTTCCGAAATCCTAAGTGACTTGGGATGGAAACAGCGTTCAGACGCTGGTGTTTGGGAGCGTAATCGTGTGAGACGCTTCTGATTCAAATCTTTCGGATCACAAACTTTGGCTCAGGAAATTGGGAATGACCAAACCAACATGTGAGATGTTGCGATGCGATTGGACTGCTGGTTAGGCCCGTTATCCGATCACGTCCTCTGTTGAGGCAAAGTCATTTTTTTTTTTTTGTTATACATTGAGGGATTTCGTTCAGTTGATGTTTCCACAATCATTTAAAATGATCTGAGAATTTATGTTCATCTTGGTGTTTCCATCCAATGTCCAAAATTTCTCCAACTCCTATTGCTCAAATAGTCGAGCATTGTTATGGGTTCGATTCCCAGGGGAATGTTACATCACCACAAGAATAAATATCTGCAGTTTAACACTATAAATGATTTACCCAGCGTCATCTCTGATGACGAGGGCGGGGCTACCTGTCACTCACATGAGATCCACCAATAGCAAACCACCACCATCCAATCAATTCCCACAAGCCCCGCCTACATTTCTTCTTGTTCGAGAAGCGTTTCACTCAGATATGCGACACGATAGAGAATAAAAAAGACTAGATCAGCTTCAGTTTCACGTCGATTTTAAAACATGAGTGTCTAGTTTCTGCCCTGTTGCTTCCGGATGCAGCTGGTAGATTAACTTTAACCTGTTTTCCTGTGGTCTGAGGTTTTACTGGAGGAAGCGTTTACGTCTGTTGTCTCAGACTGGCAAGTTGCCAGTCATTTTTTTCGGGGCGAGACGTCGTCTGGCAGTAATGAGGCACTGCCTCGTGCTCCGTCTGCTGCTGCGTCTCCGCGTTCCTCATCAGCGCTGCGTAAAGAAGCCTGAGTATCTTCGGAGAGGTTGACTGAAATGTGATGAGGTTTTGGTTTCATGCGTTATCATTATCTCTGGTCTAAAGCGCTGCGTTTACGGCTACTTTCTGAGGAAACCTCAGTAAAGGACTGATTTGAAGCTCTATATCTGTCACAAATGGAGTATTTGACTCCGAATTGATTCCTGCAATGATTTAAGCAAATACTGCACTGGGTAAAATAGTCAATTTTAATCAAATATGTCAATGAGAAGTTTGTTTTTCACATAATCAAATGCATGCCGTCTTTGTATACGCGAGTTGTTGTTTTTAATGAATCATTTGTTTGGACAGTTCTAATGATTCACTGATTCATTTGAGGCAGGGTTTTTTATCGTTAACTAAAACAATTAAAAACATTTCTGTGCATTGAAATAAAGCTGAAGAAAAATATCAGTTGACAAACTTAAACCAAAGCAACATTTCTTTCTTTTTTTTTTATTAACTGGAAATGAATAAAAAATAAAACTAAGCTAAAACTTCAAAAATCAAAAATAAATTAAACCTAAATGGCAATATTTTTAAGAAGAAAAAAACCCTAATAAAATTATAAAAACACTTAAAAATGAATAAAACTAAAATGAAACAAATTTAAATAAACTGTAATAATGCTAAAATAACACTTCTGTGCAGATGAATCAAAATGGTTCATTATACCATTAATTAACCATTATTTATTAATTTTCTTTATTTTTTGTTAATCTGGTATTTTCATTTGAATAAGTGACCTCTAGTGGCGAAAATGTACATATTGTGCCTTTAAACACTTTTTTTTAATCTTTTTTTTTTTTTTACTCTTATGCAAAATGTAATGTAGTTTGTTTAAATTGTTGCGGTTGTATTATGTCAACGTTCAGATAATGCTGTCACCCTAATTGAGATCCATTTCTAAAATGTTTTGATTGTAAGCATGAACTTCTGCCGTTTTCAGCGACTTCTCACGAGTAACTTCTTGCGTAGCTCCGGTAATTGCGTTTTTTAAAAGGTATTTACCTCGAAATCAAATCACGAGCAGCTTTTAGCTTTTGCTTTATGAAGTGCAGAAGGCGATAGGAGGACCTTCTGCAACAGTCCTCATGCCTTCAGTCTCTTAAAATAGCTGGGTTTTGGAACAAAGCTGTTCATTTGTTCTCTCTCTGCTTCTCTTCGCAGTGCTAAAGCCATTGGTGGACGTGTTGAGCGATCCAGACTACATTAACCGCATGCTGCTCGCTCAGTTAGAGCACCGGGAGCAGGTGAACGAGCATCACAAGAAAGCGTACACGTACGCGCCGTCCTACGAGGAGTTCATCAAGCTCATCAGCAGCAGCTCCGACATACAGTTCCTCAAACAGCTCAGGTGCCAAACCATCCCTTTTCCTTTATTCTTTGTGTTTTTAGTGGCGCTTTCTATTCCGGCTGATACTTGGCGTTCGGGATTTGCACAGCACATCCATTGTAGACTTGAGTTTTCTTCACAATATTCGTCATTTAAATAATTTATACGCAAAATTAACCACACCGCTCCAGCCGACCGATAAGAGCACAGTGTGCTTTTCAGAAGGAAGAGAGGAGCCGAACAATGGAGAATATGCACAAACAAAAACCACATCAACACTTTATGAAAGAGCATAATTTAACGGAATTAAAATGTCCTGATAATTTGCTCTCCTCCATGTCATCTTAAGATGTTCATGTCTTTTCTTCTTCAGTGGAAAAGAAGTGAAGGTTCTTGACGAGAACATTCCAGGGTTTTTCTCCATAGAGTGGACTTCAATGGGGTTCAACGGGTCAGTTTCAGGGCAGACTCTACACAATAAGAGTCTGATCTAGAGGAAATATGTAGAAAATAATGGTCGTTTATACTTTCTAAAAACAAATGCTCATCTTGCACTCCTCTGTGGTGCTTTACGTACCGTAATTTCCGGACTATTGAGCGCAGCTGAATATAAGCCGCACCCAGTGAATTTAAAAAAAATATTATTTTGAACATAAATGAGCCGCACACGTCTATAACGTGTGAAACAAATGAACCTCTAAAATCCTCAAACTTCATCATGGTTTTGGCTTTCAGTCGGATCTGCACAGTTGAAACATCTCGAAACATCTCAAACTCAAAAAAGTTGCGGCTTATAGTCCGGAAAATACAGTAATCACGTTGGAAAGGTCATGCAGGAAGAAGTGTATAAAATGTGCGATGGTTCCTCTAGATCAGACTCTTATTCCTCGTCTGGGATCATGTAGATCTTTGAAGCTGCACTGAAACTAAGTCCACTATATGGAGGAAAACCCTGGAATGATTCCCCAATTTCTTTTCGACTCAAGTAAGACACAAACATCTTGCATGACACGAGAGTAGATTATAATTCTGAACGGACTAATCCCTTGATATTGTTGTTTTTCGATCACTCCAGTCAGTGAGCGGACGACTCCCTGGATTGTGTTCATTTCGCCACATCCAAACCAATTTATTTCGGTGCCAAAAATAGTCCTGTTGGAAAGCAATTTCTGTTTCCTTCACTCTGACAAATCACTCTTTGAATAGGTGAACTGGAAGTCGGCGCTGTCCGTGTCACATTTGTCATTCGAGGTCTGTTCCGCTCTGGATGAATTATCTGTGAGACGGTGACATTTAAAGGCTCGGAGAAACTGCGCAGCCGTATTGATCCGCCGGCGTAAAGGATGGAGATTGATCGGTCAAACTCCGGCATTCTGAAACAAAAGCAAAGTGATTAGACTGGTTTGTTTTCTTGGTGGGCGTTTGGGTGCAAGAACTACTAAAAAGCACTACAAACTTTTAGTAGGAAGCACGGCTTGGCGGAGAAACGCGTCTCTGGTCAGCCTTAATCTATGTATTGAGTTTACATTTACATTTTTCATCATTTAGCAGATGCTTTTATCCAAAACGACTTATAAGGGGAGCAATTAGGGGTTTCATGCCTTACTACTTAGTCACGGTATCGAAGGTGGAGAGAGTGCTGTTCATTCACAACCCCCACCTTCAATTCCTGCCGGCGTGGGAATCGAACCTGCAACCTTCAGGTTACAAGCCCGACTCCCTCACCACTAGGCCACGACTACCCTGACGGTTTGCACGATTACTTTTTGTTATACCGTAATTTCCGGACTATTGAGCGCACCTGAATATAAGCCGCACCCACTGATTTTAAAAAAAAATATTATTTTGAACATACATTTACATTTAGTCATTTAGCAGACGCTTTTATCCAAAGCGACTTACAAGTGAGGAAAACAAACAAGCGATTCTTCATGAATTGGCAAATAGCACAGGAAGTGCTCACAATACAAGTAGGAAGGGAAAAGGGAAGGAAAGGGTTTTTTTTTTTTTTTTTAATGAAGGGATCAAGTGTTCACGGAAGAGGTGAGTTTTCAGCCGTCTCTTGAATATTGCCAGGGATTCTGCGTTCCTGATGAAGGTAGGGAGATCATTCCACCAGCAGGGAGCAGAGAAGGAGAAGGTTCTGGAGAGTGATTTTGTGCCTCTCTGTGACGGTCCCACAAGCCTTCGCTCCTTTAGTGATCGCAGGCTTCTGGTGGGGACGTAGCGTTGTAGCAGTGTGTGGAGGTAGGAAGGTGCAGAGCCTGTGGTGGATCTGTAAGCATCAGTGCCTTGAACTTCATGCGAGCAGCGAGGGGTAGCCAGTGCAGAGAGTTGAAGAGGGGCGTGACGTGGGCTCTCTTAGGCTCGTTGAAGACGAGACGAGCAGCAGCGTTCTGGATCGTTTGAAGAGGTTTGATTGCACTTGACGGCAGACCAGCCAGAAGAGCATTGCAGTAATCAAGCCTTGAAATGACCAGGGCCTGGACAAGCAGTTGTGTTGCGTGCTCAGTCAGGAAGGGACGGATTTTCCTGATGTTGCGAAGTGCAAATCTGCATGACCGTGCCGTCTCTGAGATGTGGTCTCTGAAGGTCAGTTGGTCATCGAAGATAAGTCCAAGATTTCTGGCCGACTTAGATGGGGTGATGGTGGTTGTACCAAGCTGTAATATAAATGAGCCGCACACGTCTATAACGTCTTTACACAGGCTTTAACCTCTAAAGTCCTCAAACTTCATCATGGTTTTGGCTTTCAGTCGGATCTGCACAGTTGAAACATCTCGAGTGTTCGTTCACGTTCTGTGATGGCTCAGTTTTTTGGCGGCATGTTTAGATTAAATCGAGCGCGCTCAAACTCAAACGGTCGTCGTTTTGTGACCCTCATCATGTCAAAGACACGGTGATATGATGCATATCGCGTCTTTTGCGCGCGCATATTCATTATCTCCTATGTAGGCGCAAAAGACGCGATATGCGAACGGCCCCTTCGTCGTCTTTTTGCGCCGAGTCAATTCCTCACGCTGCGGTTTCCAACGTCTCATCATCGACTCACGAAGCTCTGTTTCCTTTTCCAACTGCCGGATCAACTCGAGAGCGGCATCACATGCGTTTCTCCGTGTCTTTGACATGATGGGTCACAAAACGACGACCGTTTGAGTTTGAGCGCGCTCGATTTAATCTAAACATGCCGCCAAAAAACTGAGCGCGCCACAATGAAAAGAAAATTTGAAAAGCGGGAAAAATCCTTATATTAGCCGCGTCGTTGTTTAAGCCGCAAGGTTCAAAGCGTGGGGAAAAAAGTTGCGGCTTATAGTCCGGAAAATACGGTAAGTCTTTATTCAAGCTCAGCTGATTAAATGCGTTCTTTACAGTCCCTCCAGAAAAACGCGGGATTTTTTTGTGATTGTTGCGGGCAAAAATCCTTGAAATTTCAGCAATTTTCAGCAATTTTATGCGATGAAATTGCAGGAACTTGCAAAAACTGCGGTTTTTGATGCAAAATAGAGGAAAAAAAGGTGATCTCTCCCCCCCCCCCCCCCCCCAACACCCTGTTCTCTCTAGATACTGCCGTCATGTCAAGAGGCATGTTTACTAAATCACAGAATATTGAAGTTCTCATTCTGTTTTATTTCAGACCTTCATCGACACACGGCTCAAAATGACAAAGCATTGAGTCAAACAAGTTCTGTCGCTTTACAAAAGGAATATTCAACTTCTGTAAAAATGAACAAATAAAATATAAACAAATCAAATGTGTGCTTCCTGTTTAACAGCGGTAGCGATACAAAACGCACATCTTCTGTTAAATGAAATCTCTTACTGCAACGTCAATTATTTTACACACTACTAATATACTTGAAACTGCAAAGTGGTTTTCCAGCGTCGACTTGCGTCTTGCCCCCACTATCATGTAAATTAAGAGCGGGAAACTGCTTCGCGCGGTCTTTTGAGCAAATGAGAATGATTGGCGTGCTTCATCATGGGTTTACAGATGACGTCATTATGAGGTTCCCGTGGCAATCGGGGGAAAATAACGGCGCTTTACTTGTGTGAAGTAAACGCAACATTTTTCAACTTTCTGCTCGGATATATGAGACTTTTTTGCATGAAATCATGCATATTTTTCTTGCTGAAATCGGCAATTTATGCGGCAAAAGTGCGGCATATTTGAAAAAATGCGACCTCCGCATAAATATGCGGACTGATCATGCATGAAATCAAGCGATCGCATAATGCCGTTTTTCTTCTTTATGTATTGGGATGTTGCTCTGAAAATTGAACTCAGTGTTTCTGAATGACTCTTTCATGTGATATTAGTGTTTAAAACGGATGACAGCCGTAATATAAGCTGTCAGTCTGTCAAGTTTGCGCTACAATTGACCCGAGACGACTCTAAGCCTCTTTGCTTGTTCTTCAGTCGCACTGACACGTCTAAAATTGAACATCTCATCAGCCAGAGAGGATGTTTTTGTAAATGGGGCTCATTAGATGTGCTCGAAGGGTTAAACGGCCTTTGTTTGGAAGCTGAACGGCGGAGAGAGCAGCGAAAGGAAGGAAATGCAGCATCTATAATTCGACCCTCTCATGAAAACCTGAGGTCAGGTAAGGAGATTGTTGCTAGGTGACGCAGTTAAACACACCGCGCCGGAGATTGAGCTGCGTTTCATTTTTATGTTGAGAAGAAGTAGAGGAAGAAAGCTTCCTTTTTGTTTTTCTCTCTCTCACATCCTAACGAAGCTTTTTAGACGTAAATGAACCTGCGTCAAGTTTGTATTTGATGTTTTTTGTTTTATTTTATGGTCATCGTGCCTTTACTGAGATTCATGAGACATGTAGTTTTGCCGGCGAATTGCAACTTTTTCAGCTTTTATCACAGCTCAAAATACATGCACGTTTTGTGGACCTATTTTAGTTCAGTTGGGCTGTTGATTTTTGCTTTCACCGTGATCGTTTAATTGCTAAATGCATTCATGCTAATGAATTATAATTGACCGTTCGCAAAGCCCCGCCCCCTTTAGTTACTGTTGCTATGTCCGACAACTCTCACGCCACACATCATGTTCTCACGCGGTGAAAAATATATCGAAAGAGGACACTGACACACTGAAACAGTTGAATCAATAAACAGCGTCTAGTGTGTGTTTAATCGCTGTCGCTCCTCCATCGTCTCTTCAGTTCATTTATAGCATCAAATAAACATGAATGAACATCAGAAGGAATGTTGTTTCAAGACGTGATTCGAGTTCACCAACCGATTATGATTGGTCAGATCGCCTGTCAATCAAACTGTTTGCGAGTTTTCCAAATCAGAAAATCTAAGATAAAAAATTCGTACGTTCATTAATAAATCAAATCAATCTCCACTGTTTCAAAAGCTATAAACTAGTATGTTTTCAAAGTGTTTCATAGCATTTTGCCCATGCGGCGCCTGTACGTTTATATTTTTATACTATTTTTAGCCCCGGATTTGCACAAATGTCCATTTTTTGCTATTATTTCAGTAGTTTGTGAATCATCAGTATCTTAAATGGATGTTTTTGCATATGGAGGTTTAATGTTTTGATACTGTCTTTAATACAATAAAAAGTTTGCGTATCTTTCTTGACTAGTGCTGGCTAGAATAACTATAAGGTTCATCCGTCAGTACTTAAAAATCAAGTACTCTTACGCAAGTGAAATTGAGAAGTGATTTGAGAACGTCATCCACCGCTGCATGAATTTTTGTCAAGGTCTCCTTCCATATCATTGTGAAACAGCCACTGCGATGTTCTCAAATTACATGCGTTTGACTTTCATTAAGCGAGTTCATTTGGTCTCTGTCGAGCTCGTCCTCTCTCATCGGGGCCGGTGCGAGCAGAACGTCTGCAAGAAATATTCAGCATTTCATAATATGGAAATGATCCATTCGTTTCATTTAGTGTGAATATTGTTCCTCTGAGGAATTTCTCAATGAAACATTAGTAGCCGTGAAACCAATGGCGGAGATGAAACACACACACACACACACATACATATGTATGTATTTGTGTTTCTGTGTGTGTGTGTGTGTGTTTTAGTTCACCAGCAGTTTTTTTCCATTTTGAGAAAAACACCCAGGATGGGATACCCTAGCAACCACATAGCAACATGCTAAAAGCCATTCGGAACACTTTAGGAATTATAGCAATGCTTCTTTTTTGCATGCGCGGATTTTCCTCAGAAAATGTAATATTTTGTGTATGTGTGCCAAATTATATATACCCTTTTGATTTCTTTATTGTTTTTGTGCTCTACTTGAACCGGTTGATTATTTTCCTCATTGTTGCGGCTCCTCTCTTCCCAGTCTGTCAGTAACGCTCTGTTTACTTCCTGTCTCTTCTGAAAAGCACACGGTGCTCTGATT
This sequence comes from Opsariichthys bidens, assembly GCA_037194245.1. Classification (NCBI taxonomy): domain Eukaryota; kingdom Metazoa; phylum Chordata; class Actinopteri; order Cypriniformes; family Xenocyprididae; genus Opsariichthys; species Opsariichthys bidens. The sequence continues at coordinate 9,888,781 of CM074308.1, forward strand.
GGTCGGCTGGAGCGACATTCAGGAAACGTCCCGCCCCTTACCATAACCGCCAGTTTCATCACTCTACTAACTAACTCAAGCAGGCCCCGCCCCTTTATTCTGCGCATGAATTATTTAAATGAGGAAGATGGAGGCGTTTCAGAGAAGAACTCTCGCTGGAGGGACTTTTCCGGGCTCAAACAGGAACATGACCCAATAAAGAAGGGTTCTCGAAGTCACTTCGCTCTCATTCTGTCTTCCTGCAGGTATCAGATAGTTGTGGAGATCATTCAGGCGACCACAATCAGCAGCATTCCACAGCTGAAGAGACAGAAAGGTAAGATGGCCAATCAGATCACTCCTTATTTAGGGATGCGGACTCTGGCTCGTAGCTTTAATTATTTCTTCATTTGAATCTAATGATAAAGCTCGATTTGTGCGTTCTGTTTTCTAATTGCCTTTAATGGAGTCAGAGGAGCTTAATGATGGACCATCTAAGAGGAAAAAAAAGTCAGTCAAATCGAATAATAATAATGGCATGACCACCCTCACTGTAAACCACGTGTTCGCTCTATATAATTAGGATAAAATTTATTTATTTATTTTTTTATTATTTTTTTATAATTATGTAATATTCAGTGGTGTGTACTCAGGATTTTTTTTAAATATTTATTTGTTTTCTTTAAATTAATTATTTTTATTTTATTAAATTTTTAATAAATTGTTTCAATTTTTATTTAATTTTTTTCACTTATTATTTTTTGGAAAATTCAATTGTTTACTTGGGATAAAATTTATTTATTTATTTTTTTAAACTTCTTTTATAAGTAAACAATTAAAATAATAAGTGAAAAAAAAAATAAAACATTTTTTTTCTTTTAATTTTGTAT